>JAPQRP010000024.1:7431225-7453518 GCA_037367295.1 Apogon hyalosoma
AAGAAAGAAAGAAAGAAAGAAAGAAAGAAAGAAAGAAAGAAAGAAAGAAAGAAAGAAAGAAAGAAAGAAAAAGCAAGACCTTTCCAGAGGCGACATACTGTTCCTATTAACTCCTGTGAGGATGGTGATGGCGGCTGTTAGCCCCATGAGGTCATCCTTCAGGCTTGGATGAAGAATATAGGTCTGTAACCCCAAGCCAACACAAAAAACCCTATTTGAGTGTATTGAGGGTGAATGAGTGGCATTTATCAGCATAATAATGTGCAGAATCTGTCACTGAATGTACAGTAGGCTGCTCGAAACCCAGATAAATACATAAGCGAATCCAGCAACAACCGCATGGATCCACCCAGGTTGTGCTCGGAGATGGTTGGGTGGTGATGATGACTGAGAGGAGAGCCGGGGGCAGCGCTGTTTTTCATCGTCTGTTTGCGGTTTCTGCAGCACGCCAAAAAGTAAAAAGACTGTCAAGACACAGAGGAGTACTGGGCCAACCTGTTAGCAATCAGGCCCAGTGGCTTATTGAATACATCCATTCAACAACAGGAAAAGAGGGAAAAGATACAACACAGACCTGATTTAGAGGGTAAATATACAGCCATACTTTAAGCCAGCGTGCTGACATTGTGCTAAGTAGTATATAAGGTGGTCAAGGAATGTACCCAGTTACTTCGACTTCATCTGAGGTACATGTACTCGAATATCTCCATTTGAAACAACTTCATACTTAAGATAATTACTGCTCAGATAACAGTTTGTATTGTATTTTGAGTCTTTGTAAAAACTGAAGGATTAGTTGTGTCTTCAAGACGTAAGCAAATTGAATAAACTCTTTATTTGCTGGAAAAGACACTGTCATAAAGGTGGAAAGAAGCCTGATTAGCTGTACCGCAAACATGTCGAATATGATGAATTGCATGACATCAAACTTAATGGTAAAAAATATAATAGTAAAACACTGCTGGGAACCGTGCTGCTGTAGGTTATTAATAATGAATTTATATTTAGTCAAAATAAAAACTTTCCACTAGATGAAAAAAAAAGAATAAATACATAACCAATGAAATTCCTACCTTGTATTAAATAATTATTGTCTGGCTGAAATATTCTCGTATTTCTGAGTAAATGTAATCACACAGGAGGAGATTTCTGTGTTGAGTTCAGCTCCTGACACCATGTTAATCAGTGTATAATTCTTGGAGCTCAGTTAGAGTTTAAAAAAATGCTGCACCACTGAACGAAACCTTACATTAGTTAATATTTTAATAGCAAACTAAGTTGTTACCAAAAGCAACATAAGAATTAAGGGACATGGGTTTTCATGCTGAACATGAGCAAAAATCAGCCAAGATTCCATCAGTGAACAAGCGCTTGAGTTCTTCCAGAGAAGGTGACCTCACGTCCAAAGTTGTGTCAATCTAGTAACAAATAGAATGAACAAACTCAAATACCAGAGGGCCATAAGAAACACAGCAAATATGTCCAAGTTGTCCCCTGTGTAGCTCACATTGCTCACATTGCACTGAATATCACTTCACACTTTTTAAGAAAATAAATCTCCTGAATTTGTTTTCTAAAATACTGTTGCTCTGTGAAGTAGGACCAAAACTTTTTTTTTTCTATGATTCCAGGAGAATGTTCCTATAGACTGAAAAAAAGGAAAACAAAACAAGGCCTAAGGAGTTTCCTTTCAGTTAAACCAAGTTTCCAAACCGCAAACAGTTTGGTGGTTTAGTCTGACAAATGTTCTGGTAAAAGAAAGACCCAGTGCTGCCTTTGGACACAGACTCAATAGAAAATACAGCAGAGGTATGTTTTTTTTCTCCTCTGTCATTTTTTTTTTTCTCCAATTCTCCAGTCTTCCCATAAAAAATCTTGCATATGCAGTAAATGCGCACACACACACATTATTCAGATGACATCACTGCAGTAGTATGGATAACTTCCAACCTGGCGTTCTCCTTCTCGAACTCATTCAAATTTCAGGCTCTGTTAAGAAAATCCCATTATTTCTATAAGAATATGAGCTGCAGCTGCCCTATAAAAGATAACATCAGCCATAAGTTGGACCAACAAATGAGTGTCTATTGAAAACTCTGTCTTCTTGGCTGTGGGACAAATGAACCAAGCGTTGTGTGTTGCCCACAGAGCTGCAGCACCGAGCAGTGACTGCACTTTTCCTGCTTGATCTCATGCCAAACAAAAACGGGCTCATTTCTGTCATGACCTCATGCTTATATGCTCAACTACTGAACAGGTCCCGCCCATCCAACACTACATTCCAGTCTGTGATTATATTTTTTATACTTTCTTTTAAAAAAAAAAAAAAAATCCATTTGGATGCCTCTCATTCTAAAAACACGCATAAAGGTTATTTATGAGTGTGTCTTTAAAAACACATAAATAACATCACAAATGGACAGGAACCTGTAGCATCCAGTCAGACAAACAGTTTGAGCTTTCTTGTTTCTTTTGGGGCTTATTTTCATTGAAACATCCCCATAAGACCCATCTGTCAGATCTAGCGGGTCTTAAATAAGGTCATGTTTCTGTTCTAAGGTTAAGCTCACAAAAATGATTGAAAAGGTTATTGCTGGAGAGATCTACCCTTCCAGACTTCGCCACTTTCTGCCAGTTGTCCTCCCTCCAACCTTTCTGGCATGCTGCAAGTCTTATTCAAATGGTTATGGCCCTGAAACTCTTACATGGATCTCTTGGCCTGACTAGGCACATGGGCTAAGAAGAAAATGTGCATGAAATTTGGCCCATCTTTGTGCCAAACAACTACACCATGAAACATATTCTCTTACACTTGTGCAACTTTGAGAAGGAAAATAAATAAAGGAGTTATTTTTATATGCACATATGCCAAATATTCAAAACTTGTTGATATGGCAGGAGGCAGATTTTCTCTGTGTAGTTTAATGAAAGGCTAAAACAATACCTGCGGTGTAGCCCTATGTAATTATGGCACACAGTTAACACCAAGAATAAGCGTGTTTAATCTGGTTTTAATGTGGCAAACTAAGGCTGTGGTGCTTTATATGTTTTCCAGTGTCCAACTGAAGCCAGACATCGAGCTTATTGTACAGACCTCAATGAAGACCAGATTCATTGAGACCGGGTGGGAGCGACGCAGAGCGGTCATAGATCAATCACAGCCTCTGGACAGACGATTAGAAAAATCTGCGGTCTCTAGAAAGCATCCAGTGCACAGGTCAGAGTTCACAGTCTGATGTGGTCAATGTGCATAATAAGAACCATGAGCTCAGTGTCGAGCAGCGTAAAGTTAACAATATCCACTTGTTCACATAAGGTCTCTTGTCCAAAACACAATTTGCTGCTGACCACTACCCTTCCTATAACTGTCTGGCAGGATGTAAAACTTGTGACTTAAACATACTGTCAGATGTGATACGTTTCACTTTCACCGACTGAACATGTTGCAGGAAAGTTTTTTTGTTGTTCTTTTATTTTTTATTTTTTTTGCTGGATCGTTATGAAAGACTGGGTTTGTGCTCCAACATGGGACAGAGAAGATGGAGTATTTTGTTTGTGATTGTGCTGGAAAGGAAGTAATGAATTTCTAATGAAATGCAACAAAGAGCTCTGACCGCTGCAGTGATGTTTCTGATAGATTGTAAACCCACGAGGGTCTGACTCCTTGTGTGCATGACAGCAAAGACTCAGTCACATCAATCATAGATGTTTGTCTTAACCATAATTTTCTGTAAATAAAACAAGGGATATGGCGCATATTAAAAAGTATTCAATTTTGAATGATTTGTGCCTGTTTTTTCCACATAAATGTCAAATAACTTAAAAATTCTTACTCTGCTTTCCAAAATGAACCACTTATGGTGCAAATAATATTATGGGATACTTCAATAAATATTTCATATCACACAAATCCCACATGGAGATAACTCCTTTCTGCTTTACATGATGAATGTGAAGACAACCTACCAACCTGTCCATGTGCTGCATGTAAATCCGCCTGCACGGTGACATTCTAACAGCACAGCCACTAGAAGAAAAATGTTTTTGAGTGGATTGGACTTTGAAGAAAATCTTTCATGTCAGCTGCTGCCCCTTTGACCTCCTCTTCTTCAGGTGAGTAACACACCCCAGGCCCTTCAGGTTCCTTTACACTCCCTCAGTATCACATTCCTTAAAAATGGATAATTTCCCACCTGGATGTAAAAATGGAAATTAATATTGGTTGGAGTCCATTATTATGTATGCAGCTGTGTTTTGCAGCGGCCAAGTCAAACAGCTGAAGAGCTACTGGGCCCAGATGCACACCAGGGGGGTTTCCGACACAACCCTTGCTCGACTGCCTCTGCTACAAGGTGCAGACAGAAACACCGCCTTGTTGTTACTAATATGATACAACTGAATGAATCACCAGGATTTTACTCAGCGCCGCAACTGCTGCAAACGTAATCCAACGGGTGATTAAATTTGTTGCAGCTATCAATTTTAACACTCTAATCCCAGTGTACATTACAGGATGGCCAAATCAAGCAAAGTGGTAGCAACTAAGAAACCAGTGTGACTCTGGACGTCTGAAGAGTAGGAATCATACAAGGCATCAGTTTCCTGTATAAAAACTGTAAAAACTGCAGGTTGTAGGTTTTTTGTTTTTTTTTTTTTTCAACAAGGAATGTGATATCTATTGACAAACTAATGTGAAAGAAAAAAAAAACTTACTCTAATATGCTGCTGAGAAAACTGTGTTTAGGGTTTCTGCAGGTTTCAACAAGTTAAGACTTAAAAGGATGTTTTCTGGTCATTACTGATGAACTTGAACACATATTTCCAAAATCTCTGTGCTAGAATTAGACTTTAGTGGTGCTCTCAATGCAAAAACAGAACAGTCTTGGATGTTGACTCCCCATGATACTCCAAGTTGAGCCTGAAATGAATTTTCACTAGGCTTTAACTAAATACTACTCTGAATCAATATTTAACCCATAAAGACCCAAACATCCACCAGTGACACAAACCATCTACTGAGCTAAACTGTTTAATACCCGTTGATTCATTATTCCTATCAATACATGTAATTAATTGAGGTAAAATGCAGTTTCTCAGCTTTAAATCACAATTAGTGATTGATGACCCATTTCAGAGGCTCCATAGTTACCATGGAAACACCATCATCTTCTACAACATTGACTCACCAATAAAACCCATTGAGTCAGATAAATGACAATGGATGGACACACTTGTTTTTACATTCAGTTAGCAATATCTTTGCTGAAAAAGTAACGTTTTCTTCATTTTTCTCTGTTGTGACATAATTGACTTTGAATTTACTCTGAGTTTTCATGAACATCTACTTGATCTGTGAAGTATATATAGGAATATACATGATTTACACCAAAAAATGCAAAATACAGAGGATAATATTATTACAAAAATTGGTGATAAATCAGTTAAGAGAGATAGAAATCAAAGAAAAATTAATTTGGGAACTGCAACAAAAGTAGTACAGGGTCTTTACGGGTTAAGACCTTTCAAATCATATCAAGAGTTGCAACACTTACTTGTGTGTCAGCTATTACATTAATGTGCAACTAGGTTCATAACTGCTTAAATGGCTTCTTGTTTTTTAAAAGAATCATATGTTCATTCAGATGTTGCTGCTATTCTTGTATCAAAATCTGTCACTAGAAGTTATGACCAGAAATGTTTAGTTTTGTTAGGTCACACCGAATTTGACCTTTGACCCCAAACTCTAATCAGGAGATCCTTGAGTCCACATGAACATTTGTGCCAAATTATATATTGATACGAACGAGTAGACACAAGGTCACAGTGACTTGGACCTTGGATCAGTTTATCATTGAATCCTTGTAAAAATTTGTGCCAAATTGGGCACCATTCTTCCAAACCATTTAAGATCCTAAATATAATGGAGCTGAACACACTCATATCCTTACAGAAAAATAGATCATATATAATCTATATTGTCTGATTCCAGCTTCTTAAATTTTATTTTATTATTTTGGTGTCTTTACTCATGTCTGACAAAAAAAAACTGAACAGAAAAACTGAACACCTTTGGGTTGTGGGTGAAACACAACATTTGAGGGCATAATCTTAGGCTTCACTGAACAGTTGTCACTTTTTTGTGGCATTTTATAGACCAATAAAAAAAAAAAAAAAAAAAAAGTCATCTCTTGCTGCCCAAATCCTATGTAATTTAAAGCCTAGAATTCAGATTGCATTTTTAGACTTTCAGAGGACCCACAGAAACCTTGTGTTGCCGGTGTGTACACCAGGAAATGACTTCACACAGTTAAATAGGGGCTTTATTCATTTAATTTATTAAGATGCTACATAGTCCAACCAGGTTGGATTGTTTTTATACACCAGAGACTACTAGACTAGGAATATTAATCTTTTTCTCAGATAGACTTATTTATTTATTTATTTATATACATACAAAACAGTTTCCCGACTGCTTACATTGATCACGGTGGTGGTCAGAGACTCCATGACAGGTCAGTGCAGTGTGTTTTAAAACCGGGCCTGAATCAGTTAGTATTTACATGTAATTATAGTTGTTTATTTAATCCTACCTGGAGTATCAAACTGGTGAGCTCCACTGCATCAAGGCAGGACAGTAATAGATTCAATTCTCTTCAACAGTATAATATGGTAATCTCACATATTTCCCGTGTGTAAAACCTCATTATACTCCAACTAGCATTTAGTGAACAAGAATAATTGCTTGCAAGTACTATCTGACCCAGGTTTGATAACCCTGGATGGGACTGTAGCTCAGGTCTGCTCTGCCCTCACTCTAAGCAGCAAGTCATCCTCAACCCAACAACTTTACAGAGATACAGTGGAAACAAACGTTCTTATCCATGTCTTTACCTACCAGTCAATCCACCGCTTTACATTTCACTCCAGAAATGACAGTGAATCTCACTGTTCTTGTATTTTGCTTTAGCAAAATGAATATGCGCCTCTTGTCTACTCACTTAAGTGGAGAGAGTTGGAAACGTAACCAAATTATTTCTCTCAATTATGATAATAAGTAGAATAACACCTTCCCATGCTTTGTAATTAATTGTCCACAGTATGAACATTTGGAGATTAAACCATTTGAGTTGTTTTGTTTTACTTTAATTAAAAAAAAAAAAAAATCAGCATCTCTGGAACAGTACAGTGTCATAATGTGGTCCCTTGAGGCTATAGCTATACTGTAAGCTTTCTTTTTCCTTTGCATGAGAAAATAAAATAAAATAAAATAACGTATGCTTCAGGGAGACAGTGACACTCTTAACGTAAGTGCATTTAAATTAACACAACTTCAAATGCAGTGAGGATATAACATTAAAAAGCAATGGATAAATGCTGAACAAACACCAAAACTGGACACTGAACAGTGGGTAAATGGAGAGCAGGCAGCTGAAACACTCTTAAAACACTCAGTTGTTCTCTGACATACATTTGCCTCAACAAAACAAAAGATAATGTTAACAAATGTATGGCTCAGTAGGAAAATATGAGAAAACAAAAAAGAGCAGGAAAGGCCAAGCCCCTTTGTTTGTCCAACAGGACTATTATACTCAAACACAAAACCATTTGTCTATACATGCAAATTCTGTCAATTTGTGGTTCCTCACTATGCAGTATGTTTATGTGTGATGCAAGTCACTGTCCTTTATCTATATACCTCCATCTTGGCCTGAGAATAACTTACCGAAATAGGTCACAAGGCAAGGCTTTCATTTGGAGAACACTGATCTAATCTTAAGTCTGGAGCTCATTTCAGGTAGCTGCAATTTTCTTAAATGCTTAAACCCTAACAACAAAAAATACTTAAATCATAAAAATGCAATAAAACACAAAGAAATAAAATCAGAAAATGTAGTTGTGCAAACCTACAGCCAAATGACATTACTATCACCATTATAAAAGCAATTAAATTAGATTTAAAAGTCCAGATGCAACACTCTCTGTGAATGCATGCAATAAAACATCCCCCTCTGACAACCGGGGATGCAGTGAGCATTGAGTGACAGGTGATGGTAATAAGGTAGAGTGGAAAAAAAGGACACAAGGAAAGAAAATACCTATGGTATAGTGTTTCATACACTGATCAAAGTTGTTCTACAATCAAAGACAAGCCGATTTTACAAAGCCTCTGATTGGAGGAGTCAGTTTGATAGCCCTGTGTGTGTAACCCCGACTGTTTGGATCATCTCTCTGGTAAATCCCTTCCTTAAAGGGGGTTTAGCTGGAAGGAACACCTGGATATACTGTACAGTGGGGGTTTTACGTATACATATACATAGACTCTGGCCTCCGTCATTTAGAAAAAGAAACAACAGTACACTAAAATGACATTCGCACAATTGCAAACTGACTCAGTCGCACAACTACCTCACCGGTGTTAGAAAATCCATTGGTAGGAATCACTAGCATTAAATCAGTAATATTCCATTACCCAAACCCATAGAACCGCTCACCTGTATACATTAAACTTTGGGAAGAGGGCCAGAATGATTATGTGATGATTACTTAGAGGCAAGACCTGTAACGGTAGGTTTGTTCATAAGATGAAGAATTGTTTTTCTTTTTTCTCATACATTACCTGTGATTTTTTTTTTTTTACATAAATGAAATTGAATCAAAACTAGTACCACCCCCCGCCCAATGGATATGGCATTTCTGATCCAAAATCCCAGATCCTGTGTTTGTTTCATCCCCCGAAAGCATGCTGCGGCCGACCCGATCTGCGCTGCACTCTACAAGACCAATTTGCCCACAATGATGCCCACCACGAAGAACAGCACGATGAGCGCCACTGTGCGGGCGCTCAACCCCTCCTCTTTCTTCATGCCAACTGATGCGTGCTGAGATGACATCACATTGCTCTTCCTCATCCGGAAACCGTCATCCTCCTAAAGAGGGAAGAAGGAGGGAGCGGGAATAGTGGGAGGGTAAAAGAAAAACAAAAAGACATGATTAAAGAGGAAAGTGTGGAGGTGAGGTGTATGGATGGTGAAATAAAGGAATGTAGAAGTGGACGGGAAAAGAAAAATGAAGACAACATGGTGATCACATCAGTCAATAAGATAAGGCAGCATTTATTTATTAGCTCAAAGAAAGAGGATCTGTTTAAATCTTCATCTGACCCAATCCCCTGAGGACTGCAAAAGGCGCCAGGCTTTAACACACTTCATTTCCCAGCAGCGGGTGGGGGGCTCTCTGTTAGTTTAATCTCAGCCGCAGGAGCAGCCAAACAGTCTTTCTGCTTCTGGCAAGAACTTGAAGGGGAGGTGGCGGTGTTTGAGGGGAGCAGGATTCTCTTTTGACTGTGTGTGACTCATATTCAACCAAACCTTTACAAAACACTAAATAAACCCTACCTCAGTGATTGCCTTGATTGATTGCACACTCGTTAATTTGCACAATTGCCTTATGAGCTTTGAACCTTCAGATCTGTAGCTGATTATGAATATGAGGCACTTATTGCAAACTTTAATCCTGAGTTAGTGTCTCTGTTTAAAGAAATGTGGCCAAGGGTGGGGGACACCACAATGCCATCTGGAAGTACAGCTTTATGACTCAAATTTCTACTTAATTTGCTTATCTTGACTGTAAACATTAATCAGTAGAAAACCAATCATAAGACACAAATCTGACTTTGTGTGTTCAGTGATCTCATAAGTTAGTTTTGATAAGATAAAAAAATGTCATCGTTCATTCAGTGGAATAACTAATTCCCTCTGTCTTTGTTTTAAGCCTGGAGCTAGATGTGGCCAAGACTAAAATAAAGTTTTAATGTATGGGTTTCATTTGGCTGACTGCAGGGTTCATAAAGTTTGATTAAAGAGTTACAAATGCTTTTTAATGCTACTTGGAATCAAATGTAAGACCAACCATACAATAATCAAAACTGAGGGGGGAAAAATTCCACCACTTACTAAGGATTTCTTTGATTTTAACCACTTTACAATGGCACATCGGCAACTGCGTTTAATGTTAACGCAACAAAAAAAAATTTTAGTTTCCTGATACCACTCAGACTAAAAAATACAAAAACAACAACATAGCTACAATGATTTCCTCTCCTCCTGCTCTCATTTTCTTCCTCCACACTGATTAGTTTTTATGACACCTGTCAGATGTACAAGCCGAGATGAAAACCATACCTGTGTCACCTGTAGCCATCCCTTATGAAGAGATATGATAGGTTGTGTGTGGGTTAGGGAGAGAGAGCAAACTCGGGGCCTCTAACAGCGCACTGAATGCTCAGTTAACTCACTGAGATAGACTGACGCACTAGAAGTACACTCCTGGAGTAAGGGTTAATATTTACATCACGCAGTGGAAAGCCTTCCTTCTTTCCATCATGAGTGCATCATCACTTTTTCAGTCCCGCTCCCTATGTCTAAGAAAACAACCTCCAAGCTGCAATTGCACCCTAAATAAGACAAGTTTTAATAAAGACAAAGGTGTTTTGTGTGCACTTTCCTTTTTTAGGGATGTAGTCATTTTAACACCATACCACGAGTTAGTGCAGCCATCAAACCAACTTCTCTGCCAAGTGCCAACACTATTTTGCAAAAAATACACTGTTTCAGCATCCTGCAATCAGCATTGCCTAAGAACTAGCCAAACAACCCAGATAATTTCAATCCCTATTTCAGAATGATAGTGGAGGAGGCCAGACCTATCTACAACACTGACATAGTACCCACTAAGTGTGGACGTGGGTCTGGGTATGAGAGATTAACCTGACTAGAAGAATGTTACAGCTGTCAGCGCAATGCAAAAGCAGAACCTATAATGTCTGTTCTGCTAGCATGATCTGCGTGACTTTAGTGGGAAGGTATTCAGTAAATTACTTTAAATTAAATATTAATTATTTTCAGGTTTTAAAAGGTAATTTCAAGAAAAAAGAAGACTCTTAAAGCCCATTCTCCATATCTTTGCATTATGACTTCTAAAAGCCTTAAGACCAGTCAAGGTCTTATGTTTAGACTAATGAGTTCGATTCAAACTTTTCAAGAATCTGTGGGACGTCTGTGACTGACGACTCGAAACTGATTTGCGATTTGTATCAAGTGCATAATTTATCATGGTCTTAAACTGTCTCACTTTGAAGACCAATAACACTGTAACTCCAATGTGAATCACACAGTGATTCTTTAATGAGCTGTGGATTCCTGAACTACTAATGATATGACACAAATGAAAAAGCAACCTTCAGTCCTCTCACCATCTCACTCACCCTGATCTGTTTGTTTTCTTCCCGTAGCCGCTGAGCCTCCATTTGCAGCCGCTTGCACTCCTCCATGATCTTCTTTACCTCGCCATCATCGAGGGTGGAGCTCATTGACTTCGGAGGCAACACAGAGGAGTCTGACTTCAGCAAGCTGGATGACATCTTGTTGGACTCCATGTCGTGCTGTAAGTGGGTTACAAGGGGACAAGTTACGACACACTGGGTAGACTGTTTCTACTAAAAGTTTCCACGGCAATTGTGACCAATAGCCTGGCTGGGACACAGGTGGTTTTTGATTTTTACTTTTGGGAGCTTTGCAGACTTTTATATAGAGTACAGTATGCATACACATCCACATACACACACAGTTATGCAGAAACACAGAGCCTCCACTCAAGCTCCTATCTCTACATTTGAGAGTAAGTTCATCCAGGGGTGCCTTTCATAAGTGGATCAAGCTGGTTTCTATCAGCATTATCTCTGTGTATCGGACTCTGTGGTGCACAGTGCTGACTGGGCTCTGTGTGTATGTATCCCACATCTCATAATGAAGTGAAAACAACTACCACAGGTCCTTCTACCCCCCACTGATCTCGAAGCCACTAGCCTCTGCTTTTGTCTTGACCAGATAATGTCTCTACAGCTGTGTGGGGTCTGGGAAGTACCATAACAATAATAACAGACATGTGAGAGTGAAAGTAGCCCTCTGATAGGCTGCTGATACACAAAAGCTGATGAAAAGAAAGACAACTGTAGCTGCAAGAAAGTGGGATGAAATGGAAAAAGGGATGAAGAGGTGATTAAACGTGACAAACAGAAAAACCAGCAGCACTGTGTTTGTTGAAAGCTAAACTGACCATTAAAAATGCATTGTGGCACCCTGCTTAGACCAATTAGTGTAATGCTGAAAATGCTGGAAGGAAGCAATGAGACCAAACATTCCCTATTCCATGCCGTGTGAAATCTTAAATGTTGAAGTAAAATTAAATTGGAAGGAAAAGCATGTGCTTACCGTTTTTTCATTCTCCACTGGCATCTCAAAAACACACCTCAGCTTCGAGTCCATCAGCTCTTCTGGCTTTGCCTCCTTCCACTGGAGAGACAGAAATATAATAAGGAAAAACGCTTCATGGCCCACTGTCGTCAAGACAAGGGATTCATTTGGCAACCAAACTAAATGACAGCATGGTGCTTCTTGAACAAAAAACACTAAAAATAAGTAGATTGCACCAACTAGTCAAATTCAGAGTTTTCCGAAGGTTTTTCGTGGGCTTCGTTGTGTTGATCGCAGCAGAGAGATTATGGCGCTTGGGCGTCCACCAACAAAATTTGCACTCATTTTTTTAAGTATTTATTAATAACAGATTTAAAATTTTCACAATAAACTTAAGATATTGGCAAGGAACACATGAAAAGGCTATGCTCGCTCTAGAGCACTAACAGTATAGTTTACAACTGCAAAGTAATTTCAAACAAATAATATCTCATTGGATAAATAAATATTAGTAAATAGGAAAATAAATAATATACCTAATGTGACCATACATGACAGCAAAACATGTCAGAAAACATTCAGGTTAGTTTTGTTTCCTTTTTATTTGGCTAAGATACTGTGGAAAAAATGCTGCAGGGGAAAAACCTTGAAGTTGCACTTCATATGTCTGTCCAGACTTATACATGTAGTTAACACCTTGAGGTAATTCAGTAAAAGGTGTTAAGTCTGTTTGTTGGTGAAATGGAAGTTATTAGATCATTTTGATGTCTAAGCAAAGTTGACTCTTGCTTAATGTCACAATTCCATCATTTTATCATTTATTTTTCACTTTTGTGTGAAATTTATTCAAAACTAGAGAATGAATTCTTGAGTCATGGCCAACACCATATTTCGTCAGGTCAAACTACTACAGAACATATTCTGAAAACTGCCACAACAGCCGGGTATGACAATGTATGTGTGAGAACCACTGGGTTCCACTAATTTACCAGAAACTTATTAAATCATGATGCAGTTGAACAATAGTACTCTTAGTCAACTTGCATTTTTAAAATTTTTTATCAACAACTCTGTCCATTGTTGAGAGTCCACACATCAACAACAATGAAAAAAAAGTTTAGAAACAGGATTGCGTTGTCTCCCACCATTGTGTTCTTCTACATCCCCACCTCAAAAATCTGCCTTCAAGTCTGCTAACCCCCCATTTAATCACAGGCTTGTGCAATACCCCACTGGAGTTCAGGCTGTGCCTCAGAGCAGCATCTCTCTTTGAACCATCATTCAAGTTGGCTGTACATGTGAATATATGCTTCATGGTGCATATTTGTCATAATATCATAAATACTGCACATACTTCTTGTCATTTTAATTATGAGTCACTTTATGTTAATGTGAGATAGCAAGGATGACTCTGAGACCACACACACTGTTATGACGTAACTGTTCTCATTGTGTTCTTTATTGTTTTGTGTAGGAATTGTGACATAGGCTCTCATCCAAGCTGCGAGTTGCCTCTTTCCTTACAGACACATTGGATGATTTGTATTTCCTGCTGTATTAAGGGCTGGGTCTGAGTGAGACACTATGACACTTTTTTTTTTTTAAGTCAAACATTTCCAAATATTCTGTAAGTGCTGCTAAAGCTGAAAATGGATGAAGTGTGACAAATGGGTTTGAGAGGTCGGTATATACTCACCACTCCCTCCATGTCGGTCATGTCAGGGGGTGCTAGCATGGACTGCACCATGAACTTGTGTTTGCTCTTCTCATTTGGGTCATAGTCAAATGGCTGCAGCATAACTGTAACACAAAAAAGGACAGGATTACATGATGACTTTTCTCAGTTGTTACATTGCTTTAAGAATCCTTTTTTTTTTTTAGTGATACTCCAGCAAAACTGTAGGCTCAAGTGCATATAGATAAATATTTTTCCTCATTTTATTTACTTAATGTGGGTGAATAATACACAAAAAAATATGGGATGAAGCTAAAGGGGATGATGTCATAAATAATCTCATAAATTGGCAGCTATGAAAGTTGTAAAAAGGAAGTCCTATCATTTAGTTTTAGAGTGTTATGATTCCCTCCATTTTTCTCCTCCTTTCTTTTAACCTCAGTCTCACTCCCTGTCTGAGGAGAGCATATCAAAGAAGTGTTTTGTGTTTATTGTCATCCAAAATACAGTGGACAGGCAGGAACCCAAATTTGTGGGTGAAGTTCAGTAATGAAAAATTACCTCCAAATACAAACAGCTATGGAATAGCAGTAAAATCTCTTTATGAGCAATTTTCCATCTTTTTCTCCCCTTTTTTCAAATGTGTTCACTGCAAGGATTAAAGAGGAATTAGTGAGTATCAAATACACATGGATTTGTCAAACAGTAAACTAGGATCTGATCCTCTCAGCTTACCCTTGCCACTTGGAAAAAGCGGTGTATATGATTTATTTCTAGGTCCATGTTACCATGACAGCGAAACACTGACGGATTTACAAATACCCCAGGGGGTAATCGTTGTAACAGCTTCCAACCCTGTTGTTTTTCATCTTAACATTACATATCACCCTAACAGAAAGCAGGTGTTGGATTGGAATAGCGCTTAAACACATCACCACATCACTGCTCTCAGTCAGCACCATGTTATTTGATGTCATTCCAATAACTGAAAAGGTATTTTAAAGCTGTAACCATGATTTTTACCCTGTAAGTCTGATAATTTTCTTATGTTTGCATGGGTGCTGGTCATGTAAAGGGGATTAAAAGGTCTATTGATGAGTGATCTTTTGATCCATTGACTCCACTGAGGGAAAATCAAAGGCATACTCTGACACCAGTCCAAACTATGTATATGCAAAGCCTGCCTGATTCCTCGGCTTCCATTAGAAATAAATTACCTTCTAATTTCAAAGCCAGTGTTGTAGCTATCAGGATGGGTTTCATATATGGCACATGCCAGTTCTCCCTTGAGTGGAAAACCTTAGAGATGTAGTGCACCATTACAGCAATCAGGGCAGTTCAATATCGCAAACCAGAAACAGACGGCATGAACAGATTGAGAACGTCCTGTTTCAGTCAGACCCAATTTGCATGGCCATCTACTTCAGGTCCAAGGGGACAATACCGGAGAATAGAGGCAGGAAAGCATGGAAGTTCTTTGAGCTGCATGAATAACGTAAAAAGGTTCTGAACCGATGCCAGATATGGGGAAAAAAAACTGTCACAGTAGGGGAAAAACTGATTTATATATCATCTTTGATCTACAGCCTCTAAACATTTTTTTTTAAAGGTTACTTCTGATAATGGCATGATTTAGTATTTGTACTTCACAATGGGCAGTCATTTATAAAACTCACAGAGGCTAATTGTAGTCAACATGGTCAAGCAGGACGGCTGCCTGCTTGTTGATGATGAATGGAACCATTAGATGGGTGAGAGAGGGAGGTAAGAAAACTTTCCTTTCCTGTTGCTAATTAATGGTGTCTCATGAGACAAGATGCTCCCATTAGAATTACCACTAATTATTTACCTTCAAGCGCTTACAGAGGTCAGTCCTTACTCCCTGTTCTGACATAATAATAACACATAGTAAAAAACAGTTACATGGCTTCAAATGTGAGGCTGCAACAAATTGTCTTTTCAATATAAATTCAATTGTTGCAAAATTCTGTTATTTGCTTGCTTACCCCACCCCCCGAAGAAGAGGCGAGGGTATTGTTTTTGGTTCGTTTTTTTTTTTATGTCTGTTTGTGTGTTTGTTTGTCAACAACTTCACACAAAAACTACTGGACCAATTTCCATGAAATTTTCAGGAAAGGTGCACGGTGGTCCAGAATAGATCCCAGAAAATTTTGGTGGATGTAGGTCAAAGGTCAAGGTCACCAAAAATGTGTTTTTGCAATGATAAGAGATAGCGCAAATCAGGTAAAACGTTTGCAAGGGGCAGGGTTTGTTGTGCCTGACACCACTTGTTTATTTATGTTTTGGTAAGAAATCTGACTGAGAAATGTTTTTTAAAAATTCTCAAACTGCAAATGTCTTGTTTTGACTGAACATCAATAATAATAAAAATAGACATTTATTGAAATTATTAATTTAAAAAAATAAATAAATAAACTGAAGACATTCCCATTAAAAAGGAACTCCAACTACACAATTGGTTATTACAAAAAAATCCTTTAATTTGTCAATAATCTCATCTCCAACCTTCTGGCATGTGTGCTGTTTTAATCTTGCTCACATCTTATTGTGTGAAGCCCTTTTAAATGTATTTTTACATGAAAGGTACTATATAAATAAGTATAGTTGCAGCTGTAGTGAAGTGACTGCTGGGCTAACGTTTTGATCTTTTCATTGTTTTACACACCTAAATCTTTTTGTTCACCTAATCAATGGTCAGTTTTGCTCATAATACAAACCCACAGGGATTTGACATGACAACATCCTATGGTACTAATGAAACTGGCTAAGGGACATGCCTTAAGTTTTCATAATGCTCTTTGGCTTTAATAAAATAATAAACACATTTCTTGAACCATTTTCTGAATTGTTTTAAGTGGATACTTACATGAAAAGACGAAAATTTGGAACAGGTCTAAAAGCGCTGCAGTGTTCAGCACTTCACATGTAATAGGTACGCCCTGACCATTGTTCATTGTTACTCAATTCAAAACCTGATCAAAGATCAGCAAATGTATTGAGACAACACTGGTAGGGAGGGGGAACAGAGTGAAGTCAAGAAACCGGTCTGGAGAGAAAACTCACCAACATGGAAACTGTCATAAAACTTGTTGATATTCACGCTTCTCAAGGCTTCTCCGATTCACACACTCCTGACTGTTCTCTCTGAGGTACATCTAATTTAATATCACTCAAAAGGAAGAAAAATACTGACTGTTCACCTGCAAGACTGTTTCAGGGTGGAAAAAATAATCCCAAAAACCATCAAGGCAGTTCACCTGATGTTTACAAGAGAAATCAAACACCATGGTAGAGATCAAGATCAGTCCTAAAAATCTGTCCAGAGGTAAAGAGTAAAGTTTTTGTATATTGGTCTAGACAACATGCATGTCATATGAACATTAATGTCTATTCATGCAGACCCAGATGTCACTTGGGACAGCAGACTCCCTACTGTAATAACACAGTCCAGTCAATATAAGTTCATAACAAATATTCAAATATGCTCCAACAAAACTGTCATTTCTTTTTTACGGTGTATTATTTCGCTCTCTGCCTTCCTCAGAGGTTAACCTGTCCAGTGTATGTCAGCAAGACTTTTCACAAACTGGCAAAGAAGCTCAAGATTTGTGGACACAATGATTTTTGAAACATTCTCGCCACATATTTTTCCACTGGACGCTATGCAATACCAATTCAGCTCAGCAACATTCCCGTGGTCATGGTTACATTGAACGTATACAGTTTCAGCTGGGTTTAGCTTCAAAAGCAGAATCTATCCTCAGCTAAGCCAGCAAATAACACATCATGAGTTTGTAAGGTATCCTGTGGCAGACTGTTCCCTTTTACTCTAATGGAAGTGAACGTTCATGTGAACTTTTTCACTGCCCGAAATGTGATAACAGATGAACAGAGCTGCAAAAATGCTAAAAATTACTGGCTAAATTTTCAGATGGAGGCAAGAGTTCAGTGGACAAAATTACAATATATTTAGCAAGCAGCAGTTATTTCACAGTCTTAAGTGTTCAAAGACTGATAAAAAATGTACTACAAGGCACCTATTTAAACTAAAACAAAAAAGCAATCTATATCACAATAACAAAAGTTCAGATGTGGAAGAAGTTTTCTGATATTTTGCTGAAATAAAAAAGTACAGTTCTGTTCATGCATTCAAATATTATCAACAAAATGTACTTACAGCGTGACAAGTCAAAGCACTGAGCGTGTCATAAAATTTGGATGATGTTTTGGATTCATGTTACTGCTGTTTATAATTCATGTTTATGGTTGAGCATATGTCTGGAGCACCGGTGTCCTGTGAGAACCATGTACAGTACATCTACAAAGTCAGCTTTTCATGAGTTCAGAAATACAGGCCTGTTTTCAGCTATGTGAAAATGCATTGTCCAGTTAATCCAAGAGGCTTTTAAAGAGTTTATTTACCTTAAGAAGGAGGAGAATTTTAAACTCAACACATAAGGGAGTGCTTAATTGTTCAGTTTATGACAAAACTTTAACAATAAAACAAAATAAAATAAAATAAAATAAAAATATTTTAAGATATGTGAAAAGAATACAAAAAATTGTACTCTAAAGCAGCCAGATAAATGAACTTGAGTAAAATTACAACATTGCATCACTACAATAATAATTTCTAGAATGTGCTACTGATATATTCAGGACAGGTTCCAAAAAATGCCCTTTCAAACCTTAATTTGGGCTAATACATCACTGCTTAGGTGGAAAGTGGTCAGAGCTCGAGCAGGAATTATATAAAGCCACAATGAGTTACAGTATCTGGAGAAGCAAACATGACTGCACATTTAAAAGAAGATAATGCCTACACTACTTGAAAGATATCAATCCACCACTACATTTTATCCTGTTAAATGCACTGCTTTGGTAATACTACAGTGTTTGTCTGTAGTGACTACATTCTCAGAAAAGCAGCAGTCATCACAAGATTCAAACTTGTGACTTTTTTTCCAGTCTAATAAGGGTGAAAAATTATTGCATCTGAAAAAGTGGACAGTGCTGATTTGTCATTCACTGCTAACTGCAGGCCCCACTGACACAGTTTGCAGTTGTTGACATCAGATAGGGTAAACTGTAAAATGAGTCTGTGGCTGTAAATGGCAGAGGTGGCACAGTCTGGAAACACTAGCCTGTACCTGTCTCCCTCATAGTGCATGACTGGGTATGAGGTGTGCCAGAACAGAGGCAGGAGTACGAGGAAATAGTCCAAAACACAACAGGAGTACCGCCTATTTATTTACACAAAAAAAAAAAAAAAAAAAATCAACTCTTCAGGATACTTAGAAGGTAACAATTTGCAGTGTGAGGAAATGAATTAACCCTGGGTTCATCACCAAAAAACATCCTCATATATGCTTACGAACAAATAAACCTTGCTGTTTACCTGAGACATTAATTGAAGTGCCTGCATCAATGATGCCACTGTTTGGCCGCACACAGTACCGGCGCGGCGCTGTTGTCTTCACTTTGAAGCACACATTCCTGTCTGTTGGGTTGGCGAGCTTGAGATTTGTGGTGACCACGTCTGAAAACGGACCTGTGAAGACAAAGAGGTGGACAATGAAAACAACCTATTTGTAAAGTTGCAAGACAAGACTTTATCACTCTCACACAGATGGAGAAGCCACTGGCAAACAAATGAAAGCACCATACCATAGTCTTCAAATTAACATACCATTAAATCAAGGAAGTGTGAGCAAATGTCTCTAAAACATTGTTTAATTATCATTAAAACTGAATCTCCTTGTCACAATAAAATACCAAATTGTACAATGTGTGCTCAATATATAACACTGCTTTTAAATAATAGGCTATATATAAAAACACAGACTACACAGAGGTCTGTCAGACTCTAAGACAGATTGGAAAACCAGTGGGCAAAGCCTATTTAAAATATGTGACATGTATGCTAACACATTTAAATGTGGTCTATTAAAGTTTTAGTGGATGTGACTTTAATTATAACATACTTAATCTATTACCCACAAATTGGAGCTTCTGTCACATTTTTCCTCATTTGAACAGACACTTGGATAAACTGGGTTTACTGCCAATTCAACAAATTCAGGTTTTTAATGCATTTGACTGGAAGTTGTCCTCAAGAAAAATAAATCAAGTCTACTTCTTGCATTAAAGGCCAAAATACTGCACTTCAGTAGCTCACATCTGTTAGAAGTGGGCTACTGTGTATCACAGCACCATCCTTTAAATTACAGCGGGACAGCTGCAACTGATATTCACCGTTTCCACCAAAAAAAGGAAAAATATTTCATGTTGATGTCAAAAACAGTGAGCAAATCCAAAAATCTTCTGTTAATGCACATGATCAGCACATATCCTGGAGTTGGTTTCAACTATTTGCAGCCCTCAGTGTTAATGCAGTCCGCATCTCTCTGAGGCTTTCACTTGGCCAGATGCATCAAGCTGCACAGATACAGTATGTCAATAATGCACATGAGGCTTATGGCAAATGCCACAGCAAAGGGTTGAGGATGAGGGACTGTTAAAGAGATGAAGATATGAAAGAGAAGGTGGGGGACGCATGGGACTAACCAGAGTGGTAACATGGATTTGTTGGATCACCCCACTTGACACTACTGCAGTCAGCGTAGGCATGTTTGTCATTGTTTTGGCCTTTAGTCCAGCAGTTAAGGCTACTGATCATGTTCCTCATAGAGAACTTTAGGCCTCATTTACGCTCTACATACATACGAAAACAGATGCATCAGTTTCAGATGATGTGAACATAACTGCATTTATACTTCCATGCATCCATTGCATTGGAATGAGTGTTTGGCAATCAATCCAAAAGAGGCGCTGTTCTGAATTAACATACTGACCAAATACCAATAAGAAGGGTAGTTTATTGAGAGAAAAAGAAGAAAGTTAAGGATACCAAACACAGCAGCAGCAGAAAAAACATTACTAATGCTGACATTGAGAAAGAGGCACATTCGGAGGTAGTGTTACAGGCGGTGGTGGTCTGTGAAGCTGTTAAACACCTTGCGGCATGTCAATGGTCAATACTTTTCATTGGCATTACCAATGAGAGAAATTTGAAGTTTTCAACACTGCCCCCATGGTTTCTGGCAGTACTGCTCCATTTGCTCTGTTTGGGTATGCATCCACAAGCTCTCTGAAAATGGGCAGAAATATGCAAAAAATGGATATAAAAGACAGATGGATAGCTCCATGTGTATCGAACATAGAGCATAAATGAGCCATTACTGTTTCATGACATTCATTTCTCCTCTTGCGGATCTACTATCAACTGTCAAAAAATAAATACAGAAAGACCAATAGTGAAGAACTGATAAAAGAAACTGATAAAAGAAAGAAACTTAAAAATGCTACACTTCGGCTATGATGCAACAACTTCTTTTTTGTTGTTGAGCTCTGTCTGGCACCCAGCACTATATGATTGGTTACTTTCACCTGAAATAGGCAACTCAACAAAGTTTAGTTATTCTAACAACTGACACTAAGATTTTTCATTTTTATCACACTGGTATATCTTTTCAAAATCCTGGTAATTGTTCTATGTGATTATTACTATTTCAAATTGCAATTGGCCCTGGGAAAAAAAATATCACTAAACCCCTACATCAATATTTTAAGAAATGGTAATTTCCTGTCTGTGGACCACTTTTGACAGCATCACTATGTAGGGTAAACTTCTTGTGTATGGAAGCTGAGAACTGCCGTGCTTTCAGTTATCTCCGATCAGGGGTTGATTATTCCATTATTTCCAGACAACAAAGTTTGTTTTCTGGTAATAATGGATTATCTTACTATAATGGATTATTTTACCTCATTATCTATATATTACTATGATTTTTGTTATCTTGAAGTGAGAAAAAAAAAAAAAAACAATTATGAAAAGAAAATTTAAATTAGATTCCCCTTATTTTCTCATGATCATCAGTGATTGACAGTGCCATACCAGCATGCAAAGAGGGCCCCTTGACAACTGTAACAACTGATTAAAGCTAAAAATGTCAGCTCAAGGAGTACCCATTATTGATCAATGCTTTAGACTGTACGTCTAAAACAGGCTGAAATGTCATTGTCTTTCTGCTGAAAAAACATTCCTATCATTCTTTTGTTATCTTGTGAAATTATTATTTTGTTCTCTAACCTGTTATTAAAGCAACATATGACTTTCATCACAATTTTTTTTTTTTTCAAATGTGTAAAACCCGATGACTCCATCATAAACACAGTCTGTTTGTTTGTTATATTATCGGCACTGACCTCCCCTCCATCCAGGACTTATACCGGTCCAGGGTCAGGAAACGGGCTGGTAACATCTCTGCAGACCCCTCACACCCC
>JAPQRP010000024.1:7455281-7469323 GCA_037367295.1 Apogon hyalosoma
AGGGCAAAGCTTACTGAAGTCAAATTCCTTGTATGTGTGCACGTACTTGGCCAATAAAGCTGATTCTGATTCTGATAACAAACTGAAACGTCACTCAGGCCTTTTCGGAAATTTTGTCACAAAGTACAGTGTGGGAATGGTGACCAAGTGAAAGTGGTTTCTCACAGATTTGGCATGAAAACAAGCCACACTGCTACAATGTAAAATTATACAGTCCACCAGGGTTGTTTTAAAGAATGAGTACAGTTGGTGGATGGAGGTAAAGGTGACATTTGGGTTCAGTGCTCACAAAGAGACAGCGAAACTGCTGCTGTGTGGAATTCATGACAAAATTTCTGAAAAGGCCCAGCTGACATTTTGGTTTGTTATGTAAACAAGTCGACTGTGTTTATGATTGAGTCATCTTCGAAGTTGTTCACTGTGAGGGAAGTGATTCAGAAGTGTAAGCATGGAAAGACAAATGGATTAGGCTAGTGATAATTAGGCTATCGCTCAGGTTTTACAAATTTGAAAAAAAAAGTGTGATGGTCATACGCTGCTTTAAAAAATAGTTCTGATATCTTGAGGTAATACAAAAAATAGCTCAACATCTAAAGATAAGAGCATTAGAAATGGGTTAAAAAAACACAGACCTCTGACAACACCAAAAGTCCACTAGTCTTGTTGTACCATAAACATCAACTTGTAGTATAATAAACTACAAACAAACTGCTTAATGTGGAAATAGACTGCCACAGTAAAAAACAGTCTTAGTTGTAATTTGTTGGTTGGTGTCAGTTGGTCATGAGTTGATGTCACAGCCCTTGGCAGGGGTGAAAATAATTCCAAACACATCCATTCTCTGCTCCTGGACCAGAGAGACTTGTGGTTTATAAAGCTCTAAGAAAAACTGCACTAGCTCTAGAAATTCCATAAAGAAATGTATCCAGAGAGTTTACTGGCAAGTGTTAGTCACTTATGAGTTTTTTCAGTGACCAGAGCTAAGTTATAGTGATATGTGAATGACGCACAACTTCCCAAACCTACTGGACACAATGCCAATACCCACAAAACTTACTCACCAACTACTAATCAACCACATTAATGAAATTCAATTTTCATTTAAAATATTACAAATGTATTTTTATATTATATTAACTAATTCCTTTAGACATTTAGAAAACTGTTGTTGTTCATCAAGAGAGACCAAATTGTAGTTGAACCAAATAAATGACTGAAACTACATTCATCATAACTAATCTAAAGTATACTGGTTGATAATTACTAAGAAAGATCAAAAGTCTTGTGAAGTTTTTCCAAACTGCTCACAAGTGAAAATATTTCAGGGAGAGTCACAATTTTGATGTCTGACCCAGTGAAGTTTCAATCAACTTACAAGTCACAACTGAAAGAGTAAAATAATGCTAATGTATCAAAACCCATAGGCAACTGCAGTAGCTGTTATGGTGAGCATGACATTGGTTGTTGAAAGAGGCATGCTCACTACACTTAAAAACGTAGAACTATTTTAGAATTAGCACATACACCAGATTCAAGATAAAGTTTCGGCTCAGCAAACATCCAGAGCAACTGACACTTCCTTTCCCCGTTGAGCAAAGACAGAGAGGAAATTCAGACCCTCACAAGCTTGGCTTGACTCTAAAGGCTTTTAATGAAAAGAACTCACGCCACTGACTACTGTACACCTGATCTACTACTTCCTGAAAGTTTTTCAGGATTGCGTCCAACTCAAGAAACCCACAAACTGCAGTTAAAAACTATTATGAAGGGCTGATGTTTGAGGCGGTCATCTTTCAAGGCTATACATTATAAAAAGCAGACAGAAAAGGGAGCTGTTGCTTTGTAAAGGTTATTTAATATTACCCCAGAAGAAGGAGCAAATTAATTATAAATGAAAAAGTCCAGTCCCTCACATTTTAGACAATATGGTCGACAGATGGTCTGAGTGTAGGCCTAACTAGTTGCTATTGCCAGACACAGTTTCTGACAGTCCACAATGCATGCCTACATATTACTCTGGGCCTGAGTACAGGCATGTGATTTGGGTATTGCTGAATACTAAGTACTGAGGAGGCTTTGTTGTTGAATTAACGTAACACACTTGCATATGTCTGCATAAAACAATTTGCATATGTCCACAGGTGTTCTTAGCTGGTTGGTACTGATCTGTTTGAACTGTTTAACAGAAAGCCTCAAATGTTTAATTTCTATTTAAAATCAGTAGACAACGTATATCAATCTACATGTGCCCATTGCAACAGTGCTTCTGCTTCATGTTTAGTTACCAGTCAAATGTTAAAACTCGCATACACTTTTTGTTTTGCCACAGTCAAATCTGATGATCAAAAATCAAAGCTCTGGAATTTCACTCAACTACAGAATTACATTTTGTGACAAATCCATAAACTTCTGTGAAATGTAGCATACATTAATATCAAACTGGGATTAGCCCTCCCTCTTGTCAAAGATCAATTCTAGTTTTGGTGGGACTTATTGACAATAAGTAAAACATAAAAACAACTTTTAATTTTAATCGTATCAAAATGATAATATTGAGATTATTTGCACTTCATTTTCTCATTTTCATTGAAAAATAAATTAATGAATAAATACTGATGTGATTTCTGCAATAATATTCCCCTACATCTGAAGATTAAAAATTGTAGGACACAGCCTCTCTGTACTACCACAATGCATAATTTTTAAATGGAGTGTCCCTTTATCAAAAAACTGCAGACCCTGCAATTCAGGTATTGCACTTGCCAATATTGTGATTTTGAGATATTTTAATGTTCATCCCTTACCCACAGGTGGAGCACATGTTCTCTGTTTCTTGTTCTGGCCATAATACATTCTATATTTTGAGGTGGTGAACAAAAAAAAACAAACTTGAACTTGAAAAAATGAAAATAAAAACAGTATCATGAAATTTTCAGCCTGGGGCCTGTACATTATTTTCCACATATCAAGACATTATCATGTGTTATGCATTTAACTGATAATGGATCTGACACTTCAGCCCTGTGTATCACTGGGTACTCTGTGTTAATGTATGTTATGGGACATGCATCAGTGTAAATATTACAAGTTAACAAGGCATTTCCTTATCTGCACATTTGAGCATCAGATGTGCAGCCTTATATAAAATGAATACACCTATGCTTTCATTTCTCCTCAATTATTGAGCTGGTCTGTACTTGACCCTTCATTTGCATTTCAAGTTATAAAACACCTTTCTTTTGTATTATATACATTGTGCTTTATTTATGGTTTTTAATCCTCTTTTGTTTTAAGTATTATTGTTTTTATTCCCTTTGCTTGTGTGTTTTAATACACAACTGCCTATTTTATCCTCGTGTTTTATGTATTTGTTGTAAAGCACTTTGTAATGGTATTGTAAAAATAAAGTTTAGCACCATTATAAACTCACAGTTTCTAATACTTCTGGCTTGTCGTCTTTCTGTTTTTGCTGTAGGTTGTTGGAGTCTGGAGCTGTTGGGTTGCTCATTATACTCACTGTAATGAAACTCAATATCTTCTGTGGCAAACAGAGGCATTTTTGTTACAATGCTGCTGCTTCATTATTTAAAGTGCATTTTGAGTGTTTGGAAAAATCACAAACCAAAATACCACTGGCTAGGATTTAATTCCAGAGTACAAGGTGCAAGATTTTAACACGTGGCATGATCTCTGTATAATCTGTTGCAAAACAGACACAATAATACCATATGTGTTTATGTAACATTATTAGGCCCTAAAGCAACGTGACATCTTGCAGCCAAATGCCGAGCTCCTCTCAAATGTCTGTTAGCGACCGAAGGGGGCTGTGGGTATGCTGATGACCTGTAGCTAAAACATATTAAGTAGCAGAGGTTGTCCGGCTCCTCCGTCCTGTGAGCTGTCAAGTTATTAAATGACAGCTGGCTGGCCAGCAGAGCGAGACAGCCAATCAGAGAGCGAGCTAATGTTAGCTAGCAGCTAGACCTGCCAAAGATGTTGCAGCTTATGTGTAATATAGACGGTTATAAATTTGGACGGCAATTGTGTTGTCACATATTTGCAGTGCCTGCTGTTTCCTAGTGGATACAAGCCTCGCGTCTTGCAGTTGTAAATGCTTGATGAACAGCTGCTGCAGCAGAAATGTACAACAGGGCCGGACTAGCTTAGCCGTCGGAAGCTAATCCAGCTAGCTAACTCGCTAGCTAGCTGTCAGTTGACCTGCCGTCCTTAAAGAGCAGCCTTATTCCTTTCCTGTGGGGCTTTTAGTAAAATAGGAACTGCAGCCTCTCTACGGTTTGGTTACCGTAACATTTGTGTGCCCCCCCCCCCTCCTTTCTAACCCCGCTGGCAGAAGCAGCTCCCCCCTCCCGTCCGAGCCGGGCCCTCCCTCCTCTCTTACCTCTGAATTTCAGTTCGTGCTGAGGCTCCAAGAGCAGAACCTGTTCCGGCCTGGCCATATCCCAACAGCTGGAGCGGGGTTATCGCACTGCAACCAGTTCCTGTCGTTTACCCCCGTGTTCGGATGTTGTTGAGTATTGCAATGTCAATATAGTTATTTAATCAGAGAATTAGCAGTGGGTATACTAGCCCCCGGTCACTAGTGCTACGCGAGCTACTAACGGCTGTTGTGATGCAGCAGGAAGGGAGTGAGAGACAGGCTGGTGACGTCACTGCCTCTGCATAGCCACCCAGCGGGGAGGGTGTCAGGGTGATGGGTGACACCAGGGTGAGACCGGGGTGCATCCAGGGCCGTAGGACCACCAAAGAAGTCTTCAGGTTCTTTACTGAAGGAAAACTTATTCAACCTGTTAAAATACTACACCACAAGGACGAGTTCTGCGTCCAAATGCTGGTCATGTAAAATAAAGTATGAAAAGTGAAAACCGTCATTGTGCAGTAAATTGGTCCCTGTCGTGTTTTACTGTCATATATTATGTTTCTACCCGTGTCGGTGAAACGACACCGTATGCAACTCATAGAAGTTGTTTTGATCCAGCTGTGGTGCCTTGGGGGGATATTTCTAGTTTTCTAGCTTTGGCGCACATCTGTTGCTGGTTGGGTCGTTTATGCTTAAAGTTAAGGTTATAATGTAAGAAAAAAAAAAAAAGTTAATTATTTTACTGTAATTAATTACTACTTCTGAAACATCTGGATCGTTAAATATAGATTTAATTAGAGTTACATTATAATGTTTATAGGTAATGGTGCAGCACTGCTACAGTTCTAGAGGGATGCAATGGTTGTTTTACCTAAAATACTCAGAAAGGTACTTCAAACTACTTTTTAAAGGTAAAACAACAAACAATGATAATTATTTTAAAAAATAAAAGAAATTAAGGTATAAAATAATATGATAATAACATACCATATGACACAGGAATTCGTTCCTGCCTGTGGCCATCAGACTGTGTAATTCCTCCTTATAATCATGTTATTACACACAATATTTTGGATACATCCCAAATCTGCACAGAGGGTAACTGGTATTTATGTATATTTATTTTACTTACCATATTGATAATTTTGTCTACTATATATTGTACACATTGCTTGTTCTAACTTGGAGTAACTGTACATAATTTCCCCTGGAATAAATAAAGTAGTCTGAATCTGAATCTTTTTGGCATATACCTTACTAGTGTATTTCTTCTTTATGTGGCTTCCTATCTTTCTTTTCTTATAACTTAGGGGTATTGTTCTGCTTTAGTCTGCAGAAAACATTTTTTCATCCTCTTACCACAGATGACCAAATGTGTTGATTTTGAAAGTCTGAGAAAATTCTACATCTTCCCGACATAAGCTCTTCAAAACACCCCATTACATAAGCACGAGACCAGGCTCTACCTCCTGAGTAGACTGTGGGTTTTTGGAGTGAAGGGGCCACTCCTGAGGATGCCCTGCAACTCTGTGGCGGCTTCACCCAATCTTCTACATTGTGGTTAGTAGCATCATGGGGAGTGACAGGAAGAAGCTGACAAAGTCATCAGGAAGTCCAGCTCTGTCCTGGGCTGTCATTTGGACTCTGTAGGGGAAGTTGGGGACAGAGGGGTCCTGGCAAAGCTGGCATCCAGGGCTGGATTTAGACTTGGTGAGACCCTAAGCTATATAAAGCCCTGAGGCCCCCATCCCTTTTAAAATACACCAGCTGATCTCAGAAAGCTTTAAAATATATGCCTTTTAATGATATGAAAAATTGAAAATATATTGCCTTTTATTTTTTATTAATAATCATAATAATAATAATAAACAGACAGCCATGGCTCAGGGGTTAGAGTGGGTTGTCCAATAACTGAAGGGTTGGCAGTTTGAATCCCACTCTGTCCTGCCGTTGTGTCCTTGGGCAAGACACTTCACCCACCTTGCCTCCAGTGTCACCCAGTCTGGTGTATGAATGTGTGTGAATGTTTGGTGGTGGTCGGAGGTTTGGCAGCCACACTTCCGTCAGCCACACTTCCGTCAGCCTGCCTCAGGGCAGCTGTGGCTACAAACATAGTTTACCACCACCAGAGTGTGAATGTGAGAGTGAATAAATAATGGATCAATAATGTAAAGCCCTTTGGATACCTTGAAAAATGCTATAGAAATCAAATCCATTATTATTATTATTATTATTATAAAGATTGTGTTGTAAAATCACAAAAATTAGAGAATCTTCTAAGTTACAACTTAAAACATTTTCTTTCTTGATTTTGCAAAAGCAGAATCATTGATTATGTCATCAAAAGATATGCTACACAACTTATTGCTTTCTATGCACATGATGCTAAGCGCAAACAATTTTTCTTGAGACAGTTACTCTTAATTCATTTTTTATTCTCTTTAGCTATGAAAATGATCTTTCTCCTAAATAATTTCTTGCTATCAGACATTGAAATTGTTAATATTGCTTCCACATTAAGGAAAACTAAATGAATCTTGTGTTGAAAGATGATTCCATTCAGGAAAAATGGGCAAAATGACTTATAGCGTTTTTTGGGGTTTTTTTTTAACCTTTTTATGGTCAAAATAAGAAAAGAAGTCTAGGTGGACCGTTTTAGGATTAGGGATTAAAGGGTTAAAGACAATTATATACACTATAATTTGATGAATTATCTATGGGCTACTTACATTTGTAACATTGATACTAGATATTACACATCACCTATAATTCAGCTAGCTAGTCAATGCAATTATAGATTATTAATTAGCAAGACAGTAATTTTAAGACAACACATTGAGAAAAAAAAAAATCAGGAATTTTTTGAGGCCCCTGCAGATTGTGAGGCCCTAAACTGTAGCTTATTTAGCTTGTACGCCAACCTGGCACTGCTGGCATCCAACCTGGACAATCAGTCTGTCCACTGCAGGACTGACCAGGACCCTGTCTGCACTAAAGAGCAGCATCAGTGACAGCCTCTTCCATCTTCAGTGTGTGACAGAGATTTAGCAGATCTTTCCTTCCTGTTCCAGTCAGACTGTACAATCAGCACTGTCTACTAGGCCAGTTATTCACCCATTCACATCCACTCTTTCCATGCATAGTGTAAATAATTGACTTGAGATTTTATATTTATTTATTTTTTTTTTTTTTACTTATTGACTATTCTATTTATCATTTGCTGTGAGTGCACTTTATTCCATTCCGTACTGCACTGTCGATAGAACAATGCAAAATTCTCCTTTGTGGGTCAATAAAGGCATTATTTTATCTTATCTTATCTGAATTAACTGTAAAATGCATTATCACAACAGAGCTGAAAACAGGCCTGTTTTCTAAGCTCATGAAATCTTTTGTAGAAATACATGGTTCGCAGGACAGTGACACAAATATGACTTTATAGAATATGATGCATTTCTCAAAGTTGAAGAGCTAAACCTTATAACAGCAACATTCAATATACACATTACAGCCATAATATGAATTTTAAAACAAAAAAAAACAAATACATCACATATAATAGTAAAACATTATTACACAATGATTACTGTGCTTTTCATTACTTAGATACATTTTGTCTCAGCTCTTGAAAATTTTAGTGGTAGAGTTAAAGAACATTTTCACTGTGATTTGTTTGTTTCTTACTAAAATGATCTGAATACATTTTCCACCCATGAAACAATCTAACATATACAAAGCCTAGACAATGGCACATATACCTGAAATAAACAATATGATCTCACTTAGGTTACAATAACGTTATGGCAAAGGGTAATGAAAGATATCGTGATAAAACACATATTTTTCTGGATTGAAAAGTAGCAGAAAAAAAATTACTGGAACTATAGAGTTAGGATAAATGAATACCGTAAAGCATATTAATTTGTTTTATTTTCAAAAGGATCCTTAATTGATCAAGATATCTCACTTCCTCATTAATTGTAAAGCATTAAATATACTTCATAAAGGTTTGTGACTTTTAAAGTTCAACATGGGAAGTCCAAGTAAACTACTGAATAACTTACAGTAGAAATTGGGTCAAGTGTGAAGCTAGTGTTATATGTGAAGTAACTGAGACTAGTCTGCTGTCTTGGCACTATAAGTGAGGTGAAAAGCCATCTGCCAATGCCAAATATGTATCTCAAGTGTCAAATTTATATATATAGCTATGTAATTGACTGCAGGTTGTACAACTGATCACTAACAACACTGTATTCTAAAGGACTAATGTGATGCACATCTATCTTATAGTGTAATTCAAGGGAGACTTTACACACACACGCACATAGTCGATATCATTTTTTTCTTTTGTCAATCTTTTATTAGTAAACAAATTGACAAGTCCCTTTTTACACACTGGAAACACACTGCAACACGTGTTTTCAAGCCTTTGTTACAATCAATATGAAACATAATAAAAAGCTAAATATGGTTAACTATAGTGCTGTTGATAATGGTATTACTGCAAAATCTAAGTCTATTTGTGGTCACACAAATGGATTAGAATATAGTAACTGATTTGTGTGTGAACTGATGGTATATAGATATTTACACTGAAAAATATACATAATATAGATTAATCACATTCCCAGGGCCAGCCCAAGACTGTTTGTAATTTTCTATGCAAAACTGGCACACCATTTCTCCTTCTGCCTTACATTTCCAAATATGGGAAAACATGTCATTATCATCAAGCCTCAACATTTTTAAGCAATTATGTGATTAGCAATTTAACTTATTATAGTATACATAAACAATTTTTTTAAAAAGTTAATTATGCATGATGTAGTAAAATGACTGACATTATTTGGCACCATGTTCTTCACAGCAATAAGAACTGAGCAAACAGTCAAGACCTAAATAACAGCAAGGGTCATTAAAAATATTTCACTGTGTGATTTCACACAGATAATGGCAGACAGGAGAGAGTATGTGTTAATAATGTGGGCTAGTCAATACAGTCAGTCAGTCAAAGTGCAGCTTTTAAGGTACCAGAGCAATCCCTTTTAACATAATTGCTTTAGCTATAGTATATGTTATTGTAGATGAAGCTAACATCCTGATGTAGTGCAGGCCTCACAGCGAGGTTAATCAAAAGCAAATCACAAGTTTAGGTTTTGACCCTAAATGGCACTCTCATTTGACATCAATGAGCAGACATGCCATCAAATCAGCATAAAATGAGGTCCACAGAAAACTCTTATGATCAAATGTGTTAGGAGTAAATATCCAGAATATGTGAATATGCAGAAACGCTCAATGATCCTTGGATTAGGTCACATTTTAACTTTGTCATCAACTATTGCACTGTACTGACAACTCCTGAAACATAGGTAGCACATCTCTTTACAGCTACATTTAAGATGCTTAAAGGCAAATAAAGTTGTCTGCACTGACAGAAAAGCACAGAAATTATATGATTTGTGATGTGCAAATACAGTCTAACTTAGCATAATATATCTGTATTTTTTTTTTTTGGCAAATTTGAAAAGAGGTTTGAAGCCAAAGGGTTAGAGATGAGCATGAAATTCCACAGAGTAAATAAGTGTGGGGAATCATGAGTCAAGGCCAACATAAGAGGCAAATAAATTGATTGTATCACATAAAACATGATGATAGGGTAGCTAAAAGCCAAAGATCCTGTGTCTCACTTGTTTGAAATAAAATAAAGGCTGGCCTGACAGTGTGGGTCTAGAGTTTATAGGAATGAAGCAGAACAAAAATGAAACAAAGGAAAACTGGAGAGCAGATCATGGAACAAAACACATCCAGTAGTATAGAGCAGAATGGAGACTAAAGGTTCATTAAGCGGTCAACGTGTCAACACAATGCCACATCTGATTCTGTCTGTAGCTCTCTGCTAACGTTGGGTTTAAGTTCTTCAAGTTTCCTCCGAATGAGGTCTAGTTTCCACATCTCATTGTTTTCATCATAGGCCAGACAGTAAAACAACATTGGGTGAGCAAGCCAGTGCTGATTGTGTTAAAAAAGGAAAGATGAAAAAATGTTTATGAGACAAGTAAAGAGTTGGCAACCCCTCACAAAAATCACCACCCCCTGTAAAAGTGTTGTAAAGTAGCAGCAAAATAGACTGAAGACAGACAGGCTTGCCAGCAAACACTTAAAATGAGATTAGAGGAAAAAAGCAAACATAATTTTGTGAAACAACTGGCAAGGTGGCTTTCATATACAGGATTCTGTTAATACTTTTAAAGCAATTACAAGTGGAAATGTGGAGCATGTGTGAGAAGCTGGAACTGTGATAAAACTTGAAGTTACAAGCAAATTCAGCATTTTCAGTCCTGATTAAAGCACCATACAGATGTGGACTGTCAGGTTCCTCTCATCACAGAGATGAGATATTACAACGATTTATCATCCTCTGAGGCTACAGACAATCAGAATTCCTTTGCAAGCCAAAGAGAGACAAAAACAAAGTCAAACTCATGACTCATACAAAAAAAGGAGGTTTTTTCTATTCTGCATCTTGTACTCTGCGACTATTCTACTTAAAAACACCCATTCAATCAAAAATCCTAATGAAAATAGCAATTGCATAAGAAGATTGTAAATTTAGTGTGCACAATCCTCTTTGAGTGTAAAACATCTTTCCAAATATACTTCCAAGGAGCAAACATTGAGATAAGACAGTTGTATAAACAATGACTAAGATGATCTGTTTAATCAACATCTGCATCTGTGCACAATAGCTGTGGAAGCATTTCCTTCAAGAAGCTGGAAAATGTTTTGTTATCTAAAAAAAACAAAAAAAACTAAATAACTTAACTACTACTGTATCAAAATATTTGTGAGGCTTTAAACCCATTATTTTATGGGTGAAATATCATAAACACGTACAAATTTACAAGTAAAAATTATTTGAATTAAAGAATTTGTGACTGAAAGTGACCTGACGTAGGGCTGTTACACACCAAACACAGGCCACATATAGATGTTTGTGTGGGGGCAGAACATTTTAACATTTTTAGGCAAGCACTTCCTTCAATGCTCAGAAACGCATGTCTCTTACCAGCAATTTCAGATGACACGTATTGACTTTCTGTTATTGAGTACTATTTTGCACCCAGCGTTTAGTGGCGGCAGGCTGACTGTGTGGGGTAACTGTAACTTCAAGCCGGTGAGGGATGGAGGTTAAGTAAGGTCAGGTCACAGGTTACATGGAGTCAGGAACCGGCATCATCAGCAGCACGTCCTGCGAGACTCTGATGCCTGCCGTCCCAGTTTGAAGCCTTTCCCTGAAGTTCCTCCAGCTGCATCTGCAACAGGGATGCGCTTACCTGTGAGAAGGAAAGCACACATTTACACTGACATCCAGCCAACGGGTCATAGTTTTTATTGTTGTCAGCATGTCTGTCTGTCCGTCTGTGACACATTTTATAAACACTATAACTCTGGAAAAAAAGCAGCTGCAACCTTAACATTTTTTTTTACCATACATACATCATGTATGGAGCTTGAACAAGTCCTGAAATGAGTGATCTTGACCTATTTTGTGACCTACTTTTCCGAGGTCAAATGTTTGCATTTGTATAGGAGGGGGCGCTGTGTTCAACCCAACAGATTCAGGTGAAATTCATGAAAATCAACTATCACTTCATTCCAAGTTCTAACCACATCTTTGCCTGATTTTCAGGCTGAAGGGGTCTTGCTATGCTCTGGTTTAAAAGCTAATTTAATACTGACAGTCTGGAGCAGGTCAAAGCTGATAACCAAAGAGTGTAGGATTTACAAGGATTCAGGAGCATAAGCATAATTGCATTAATAAAATATTAAGCTTGACATTGTCTTATCATTAGCATAGTATGGTATGAATTGTTATGTTTTATTTTTTTAACCAAAGAATGAGTTGTCTGTATGTACAGAGGAAGGAGTCCGTCATGTGACCACCCCTTATGTGTATAGTAGTTCAGGACAGACTTCCTCCTCTTTATTTCTGGTTTATAAGTGAGTGGCTTTTAGTGATCAAATGTTAAAACCTAAAGGGCTTGATTTTTTTTTCTCTTTTTTTTAGTGTCAATGGGTCAAATCCCATAATTACCTTTGTCATATTGTAACTCGAGTAGTCTGGGAAGACACAAAACTTCTGCATCTACTCTGTGTTTTCAGGGTTTAGAAAATCCACCCTGATGTGGATTTTAGCCAATCACAGATGTTTTCAGACAGGCAGGGGGTTATATACGTCAACCCCTATCTGTGATCAGACTCTGTAAGAAGCAACCTGGATGTAATTCTAAAGCTCTACTCAACACAAACTTAGTAAAGTAGCTTCACTTTCCCATAATGAAGGACTTGCACTGATTTACAGACATGGTTAAGTCAAAGTAACACATTACATCAATATGTATGCAAATCTGCCCACTCACAGTAATTCACCACTAAATATGGAACTGGAATTCTCCCTACCCTGGTTAGAAAGCCCAATATTAATAATCAGCGAGTGTCAGAGCCAAATCAATTAATTAATCTGTCTCTATTACTATACATGGTCTATCCTTAGTTTTTCTAATCACTGTATGCCAGTAATGCAGCAGAAAGGCCATTCATTCCTTAATAGAAAGTATACCTTAGCAACTTGAAACTGAATAAACTACCACCAACCCATGTCTTTGTCTACATATATGCTTAAAAATAAAGTTCTGAGATATCATAATCAAGGATATAAGGCTAAAATCTGTCTTTCAAAATGAACTTTTAAGAAGTCACAGTCTTTTGCTCTTCTCACATTCACTGATTTATGTAATAAAACTACTTACTAATTCTAACACAGAACTATTTTTCGCCTCTAAAACAACATGTTCTAAATCTGGCATGCTTGCTTTAAAAACCATTGCAAAAAAGGCTGTTGTGTTGCTTAATTTCTAAAAGCATTACACAGCTTAGTAATAGGAACCTAGGGATCTGTAGACCAGTGGGTCCAAATCCTTGAAAACACTCACTTATCTCTATAAACACCTCATTGATGTTAATGGCATTCTTGGCGCTGGTTTCTACAAAGATGGCATGGATGGAATCAGCATAGTCCTTGGCATCCTTCTCTGGAACTTCCCTGTAAAGACAAGAGGTCTGTCGAAATTATTATGAAATCGTGTGTGATCTGATAATCATCACAAGTATGTTTGGAGTTACAAATGTCGTGATTAGACCACCTGTTGTTAATATCAGAGAGATTTAAAATAGTTTCACCTTAGAAAAAGCAAACTGGTCCTATAACTATGAAAAGATGAGCAAAGATCAAGCCAGGTGGTCCTTTTACACTGAATACTGATCAGTGAAGCCTACTGTGTTTTTCACAAAGCAGAAGATATGTAACTGCTGAAATATTCCCTTACAGGGGCTTTCTACTGAAAATGTAATTTAAATCAGGAATCTATAGCCAACATCTCAAATCATGCTGCCTCTGAGAAGGCATGACTATAAAACTGAGCAGCATCATTCATTAAAATGACGTTTCTCTTTTGTGATGCAATATAACAGGGTTTTCCTTTGGTTTGCAGTAGATGGAGGTGGTATCTGGTATCTAACATTTTCCATAAATGTGTGGAAGACTTAGGTATATGGGTGTGGCAGTCCTTTTGTAGGGAAACATTAGATTTTTAAATTATAT
>JAPQRP010000024.1:7469423-7489213 GCA_037367295.1 Apogon hyalosoma
GAAACCCTGTAAAAACAAAACAGTCAATGATAAATTATTATGATACTGTATATACACATGCTTCTTCTGCAACCTTACAGCCTTCTCCTGGCAGTTGTTAATCACACTGTGCCAGGCATCATCAAAGATTTTCCACAATCCACTGCACACTACATTGAAAAGGTAAAATAGTGATCTTCAAGAAAGAAAAGAGCAATATATGTTCACCTATGAGGTTGCCCTGGAAAATCTGCCTTATGATGTACGCCCTATGGGTACAATTAAAAGATAACACTTACAATCAGAGCCTGACTGATATGGGATTTTTTGGGGCTGATGTTGACACCGATATTGAGGGCTAAAAAAAAGCCGATATTCGATATATCGGACGATATCTGATATATTGGCTGACAACTGATACATCAGCCGATATAGGAAATAAGAACATTGATATACACAGGATATAATAGCTTTATATGGTAGCAGTCCATCTGTGTTGAAGTGGGGGTATAGCAGCCTGTGATTTTGTGTGTGTGTCAGTGGTCTGTGATTGTTGAAGCGGGGGAATAACGGTCCATGATTTGGGGAGGGGTGGTAGCATGATTGTCAGAGCAGAAGTGAAAGTGAAACTGACACTACTATTCCTCTAACTCTCAGACACACAGGAGCAGCAAGCAACAGAATCTCCACACAACAAAAAAGTTAATAAATCAGTTACATATTGACCAATGTTGATTAATCTCTGATACAATATAAACGGCCCACTGATTAATCGGTCAGGCTCTACTTACAATGTCAGGTCACAGAACATTTATACATTAGGTTAATCATGTCTCCTGAATTTGGAAATCATTAGTTGAAATATTGTGCTGTACAGAAATGGAATGAGCTCCTAAAATAATTACACCACATTCTCATATTTAATCTGAACATTTCAAAGGCTAAATAATGTATGTGCAATCACACTTGTAAATGTTTATCTTAATTAGGTAAATGGATAATGTCATCTGGTTGTCGTGTCTATATTTATTTTTGTACACCAGTCTATTGAAAACAAAATCCTGATTGGAATGAACCTACTTGTTTAAACAAGGGAATAAATTAACGTAAACACACATAAAAGAAAGGTATAATTCCCATATTCACACTCACCTGGCATCTGACAGGTCACATTTGTTGCCAGCAATAGCTACAACAATATTTGGAGGGCCATGTTGACGCAGCTCCTTCACCCAATTCTTCAGTGTTTGGAAGGACTCCTGATGTTACAGGTGAGCAACATGAAAGAAGTTTATTATATCAGTATACATTCATTAAAAATAATAAAACTCATCAAGGGCAGAAAATAAGCAGTACCTCTTTAGTAATGTCATAAACAATGATGGCTGCTGCTGAACCTCTGTAATACATAGGTGCCAGAGCTCTGAACTATGGGGGAAAAAAATACAGAATTAAAGAGTATTAAAAGAGATAATGATAAGTAATGCCCTGCAGTAAATCAAAACAAAAGAAATATCCACTGAACATGGCCTGCAAGTCTAAAGCCTTTAAATACATTTTTTATCTCTGCCCTAGAAAAGTTTATATGACATAATGGTATCATTAACGCTGCATCACCCAAAAACACATGAAATTAAACATAATAAGAATAAATACCAAGGGTTTATAAGATTTTATTCATAGACAATCAATTCTGATTCATCTTTGAAGTCTTTTGCCCTACATTTTCTTCCAAATTCTACTTTTGCAAATAAAAGTGGTAATAAAAATATGTCTACAGTATAATTGTGCTATTATATACTTTCACAGGCGGTAGAACAACAAACAGTGTCTGGGTTTTTCACAGACGATAGCGAATCGATTATACAGGCGGAGACCATAGTGGTTACATCACTCAGTGTTTTATATGACTTAATAACTCTAACTGTTACAAACAGTGTGTAAAAATAAACAAAAAGACAGCAAGTACCATTTTATACAGCCCAGTATTCTGAGCCTATAAGCCAAAGGGTCTTTTTTTTTAATGAAAGTATGGTGAATCTTTCCACCAAGACCTCACACATGTGGTAGCCATCAGGAGAAAGATGAGCAGAATGTGTCAAAAGCTGTTAGCGTTTTGATATTTATGGCAGACTATACATTTGATCTTAACCCAATACATCACAAAGCTCCACATAATCAAAACAACATGTGCAAATTTCAAAATCCATAGCTGGAAGGCTGGCAGTTCATATTTTACACAGGTTTTGTAATGTTTCTGGTAAAATACTTTCCAAAGCAAAGTAAAACCTGGCTTCAACAATTAGTGTCTTTTTCACCCATGTGAAGGGAATGATGAGGCTAAACCCAAGTAAATATCAGTTTCTCTACAGTCTTTGAGAAAACTTCAACAAAGCAACAAACAGATTATTTCAGCCATAATAAAAAAATGGCTAATGGTTTGTTTTATTTCCCTCAGCCTGTTTACATTATATTACAGTTGAAACAAACAACTGGCTCTTGAACTCAACGCCAGTGTTTCAGGAGGTTCCTACACCTCCACAAAATGCACTAGTCTGAGGCTTCTTGTATGAGATATTAACAGATGTATAAACCCATGTGTCATGCATTAACTAATGATATTTATTTTAAAAGAAACACGTCTCAAAAAGACCTTCACTTGGAATAACCCTGCTTTCCTGCCAACTCTATTTTCCTTTACAGTATGATGGAATAAACTATCCATCTTAGAGTGACACTGTTACCTCAGAAAAGCACACATTCCACATAATTATAGTTGTTACTGGCCCCAAGTCCACTAAAGGGAATCCAACTTGGGATATTTGGCAAAGACTCTGGGAAGAGTACTGTCTATTTCATTGGCTAGTGCTGGGCTTTACAACCGCCAGTCCTGTGTGGTCTATCTCAGCCTTAACCCAAAGAGCAATCACAGTGAAGCCAGATGTCTGGCCACACAGCAGTCTGGAGGAAAGCCCCAGTGATGCCCAATGAGTGCTGATTAATTGCTGAAACCACAAGTTGGGTACTTAATAAAAAGAACCATCGTAGTCCAATAGGATGTAAGGTTACTCTTGCTTGTTTTCAGTCAGAGAGGGAAACCTAGATGGGCTGTTGACAGCTGGGCTCAGCTGTACTCGCAGGGCCTCATCTCATCTAAAGATATGGACTGAGGATTGTGGAAATCACAAAGCTTTTCCGTCTGCCCTTGTCTCCCATGTGCACTGGCGCTGTGTTCCCTTCTCTCAACTCAAAAGAGTTTGATAGGCCAAGGTGCCACAGAGGTTAGAAACTCAGGCATGAAAGGGTTCAAAATATCACAGCAGTTTCACATGGAAACACACCCGGATGCAAAAACCTGCTGAAGGAATGTTGCTACTTTTTTCTCTCCCTCACAGATGTGAATGAATTTGGGGATATGAGAGACCAGATTTGATTGAAAAAGGTAGTGAGGAGGAAGAGAACATGTAAATGAGCAAAAAAGTAATAGGCCCACAGACAGTGACTGTTAAGAAACAAATCAAAGAGATCTCACCAAGGAGGAATCAAAAAGGAAAAAAAGGGGACATTCTGGCTTGGAGTGGCAGTGAGTCTCAGATAAGAACCAGTAGTGGCACACGCCACTGGGCTGAGGCAGCTTGGGTTTCATCCTCTCATCTTATCTTAAACTGGGCTGCATTTATGTCCCCTCAAGGCCGCGAAGAAGCCGAGCCCCGAGGGGAGGAGGATAAAAGACAAGCAGCATCTTATCTCACCTCTCTGGAGAGGACAGGAGCAGGGATGAACCAGGAGATTGTGCATGAGGAAAGGAGAAGGGCATGTCCACAAAATAGGAAGTGATGTGGAGAGTTAAAGCAGAGAAATATGGGAAGCAGAGTGTGAGGCTCAGCTGAGTCAAAAGAGAAAGTAGTTCCTAAATATCAGTATATATATATATATATATATATATATATATACACATAACATATACATTATACATAAGCTCTAAAACTCCGATCAATTCTGATCCTTAAATCATGAATGTAATTCTATATTCAGACAAATTACTGTTTTTTGTTCGTCTTTCACTTTGGATTTAGTTTTAGACTCTTTTAGGAGTGCACAAGCATGTAGTTTTTTCTTTCTTCTAAAAGAACTGACTAGTTAAAGTTTAATATAGTTTAGCCTGCATCCTGTTTTAGCTTTAGTTTTCATGTTTTGTGAAAAAAGCCTTTATTTATGTAGAATTAAAGACTGCATGGCGTCAAATACCATTTACGAATTCACTGTTTATTAAAGGCCCCATATTGTGCAAACCCATTTTAATCTTGTACATTGTGACAATTTTGATAAGAACAAAATTGATTTTACCTGTAATTCTACTTAGTTTTAGTTCATACTGCTTCTAAATTTCATGTTTCTGAAAACTCCCCTTTTTGTTTTGGTTGTTTTGGTAAACTATAATAACCAAGTTATCCCTAACAATTTATTGGGGTGTGATTCATTTTAAATGAATGCAGGAGTGTATTTTAAAAAAAAAAAAAAACCTGCTATGACGGAATAAATATGCACCAGTAAGAGGTGTATGAAACATAAAATAACCTAACCTAATAACCTATCTCTAAAATGCCTGAATGCTATGAGGAAGAAGGAATGAATGCCATTAGTGAGAAACATAGGAGATGCGGGACTGAGAGTAAAGGTGAAGAAAGGTACAAATCATGGCTACCTGATGTTCCCACTGAATAGAGTTCATTATACTATGATAAACTATCCTAAAACAAGACCAGTGGAAGATGTAGGTTATTGGTTGAGAACAAACTCCACCTATATTAAGGTAAATGTTGCCCCCTATCAGAGATAATGAATAACTGCACTATTCACTTTCCCCTAGGCTGGTTCAAGAAGCACATACATGAAGCCCTCTAAATGCTTTTATGACCACATAGGCATAGTGAATAGATGTTCTGAATAGAGTCTGTGTTCTGATAGGTGACAATATTAAAACTGTAGGACTGAAACACAAAGGAAAAAAAGGGGACATACTGGCAGTGAGTCACAAATAAGAGCCAGTAGCGGCACAATTGTGGGATTGTAAAAAACTACATCACATGTGAATCTTATACCAAAAGTATAACATTACTAACCCGCTCCTGTCCTGCTGTGTCCCAGATCAAGAACTTGTGCAGCTCATTCTGATATTGTACCGTCTTGGTCATAAAGGATGCCCTAGCGAAGAGAAAAGACTTTATGATATAGCATGTCACATGGCAATAATATCACAGTTTTTGGTGAGGACAAATTTAGATTCTCTTAAAAAAACTTGTTTGCCTAATAACCATCAAAACCAATTTTGAGTGCTCATCTTGAGTTAATATAGCCTAAAATAGTAATGTCTAAAAATGGTTTGTTAGAGGTTACTGTTATTTCTTTCACTAATAACAATATAAACTAGAGTAAAGAATGTTAATCTTTAAATTTGAGGAATTGTTAAAACTGTATAGCCTATCTCTTATTTTCTACCTGAAAAGGTGAAGAATTAATCCAGAGACTGAACGCAAGAATAGAACTGCTAATGTTGCACAAAATGCAAATGGAAGTTCTAATGTGAAAGAGAGCAGAAACATACCCAATTGTGGGGTTAATATTTGGGTCAAAACTGTCCTCTACAAATCTCCAAACAATACTTGACTTTCCAACGCCAGTATCCTGCAGAGACAAAATAAAAAAAGATGTTTACTAAACATAGGCAAACAATTAGTAGAAGTATAATCAACTGAAAATCTAATTCTCCTGCAGCATGCCTGGATATTATTGTTTCATTTTGTGGCATCTTCCTTTTTCCTGTTCTTCTTGTAACTTCTTGTAAGTGGTAACATTTAAAAATTCTTCATCATTTTAAAAAAAATTGTAAAGATGATGGAGTAGAGGAAATAGTGGGATGTTGGTAGATAATTTTGGATTACATGAAAAATAGGTGACAAATTAGGAAAATAAAGGAAACACCAGTACAGTGCTGGGCTACCATACATCTCCAGATGTACTTTGCCTTTGATTCTGTCACTGAGATCTACGAGAGGAAGAAGGATAAACACAATTCTAACAAAAGATATCCCCTCATTTGGTGTTTTCATGATAGGGGGGTAGAGCACTGTCTAACACATCAGTCCAAAATTTCCAAAAACATATAATGTTATTCAACATGGTAAATAATAAGAGTTGTTAACTAGAACTCAAATAATAAAAAAATCACCTTGAAAGTCATGATTTCAATGTGAATGATAATGTTTGCATCTCAGAAATACAAAAACAATGTGTGATGAGACTGATCACATTCCAAATCACATGTTGTGATTTTTGCTGGAATCTGCATGAAACAAGCATGTGCATTCACATCTGGAGAATTTAATTTGTAGGCCAAGGCATCTCTAGCATCACAATGCTTCATTTTATGACACATTTTAGCTCTATCAAAAACCTACAGGTCAGTTAGTGTATTTCTCTTTGCCACACTGTGATTTCAAAGACATTTCAAATAAGTGCCCAACTAATAGTTTTACCATAATTTTTTTTGAAAGTAAAGTAAGTTAGTAAGTAAATTTCTCTATTCTAATTTATCAGTAAAAGATTGAAAGCAGATCACTGCAAGAGAAAATAATAGCTTTTGTGTTATGTTATGCTAACTGATTTTAAAATAGTGACAGAAAACCATCAATACTATTCACAAATGTGATACTTTACACATGACCATAATATATATGAACAGAATTTCCTGCTAATGATTAAACCTGATGGAGCAGTAGCCTCTAAGCGTGTGAAAGTATAATGTGGACTAGACAAACGTGATTTAAATAACAACAGATGCTGACTTACCCCCAGGAGACAAACTTTTAACTCTCTCAGTGACATATCGATCTCCACTCTTTCCAAATTAGTTAGTGATGAAGACCATTGACAGCTTTTTTCCCTTGACTACCTCTTATTTGGAATATTCTTCAGGTGGTCGGTGTTTACAAACAACTTTACTTCATTGTGGTCAAAAGCGACAGCATTCACATCTCAGATTAATTTATAATTCTTAATTTGAGCGTTAAAACGTCCGGCCGCCCGTGGTATTTGCCATACTGTGGATATTGTAAACAGCTAGCTAGCTAACAGTGAAGCCACCAAGTCGCTCAGTCTCCATCTTGAACTACGGCACGTGGTCACGTGACCGTGTCGGCTTTTTTGTTTGGAGAGGATACACAAAGCCTATAGGTTGTATTTATGCTCAGTTATGTCGAGTTTGTGCCAAAGCTGACAAACGGTGACCAGAATCGCTGTTTAAAGGATAAAAGAGCGGCGTATACCAGCATCAGGAAGTACTTTCAGGAAGTAGTTTGCTGCCTGGTTTGAGTGACAGCTGTGCCTTGGTGACAGCCCACACGGGACGGCAGCCCGCAGAGCCGAGCCGACACTCAAGATGGCAGGTAATGTTACTTTTTTAATAGTGTTTGCTATCGCGTTTTGACGCTATGTTAGAGATTTTCGTTTTGTTTTAGATCTTAACAGTAGAAATAATAAAGATTATGGCTCTACGTTTACTGCATTTGTGTAAAAACCAAGTGAAGTCCAAGCTAAGGCGAGTCAAGTCAAGCGAAAGGGCTGGACAAGCTGTATTAGCAAACTTAGCACCGCTAGCAGCTAGCTAACACAAGCTACTCAGGCGTATCGAAATTTGCTGCTCTAGAGCAAAATTTAGCCGTATAACTAAGCAGTACCTGCCCATTATTGCTTAAATCACCACTGGCTTTTATAGTTAGTCTACATCTTGATCCTAGAGCTGTATATATCATCGAACTGTTGTTATACTAAAGGCTAACGAGTTGACCGTGCTAACGGTAGCCTAGTTGCTAAAGTCATTTCAGCCATAAGCTGATCAAATCCTCCTTTATACCAAAACAAAGGGGAGATGCTTTTCTTTGCCAACGTGGTTTTGGGGGCGATGTATTAAAAGAACTCTGCCCTCATTTAATCCACAAATGAAACAATGTATTCAGCGAATATTTTGAGGATTGAGATGTGATTTAAATAAAAGCACATTGACTTGCTCGCCCAGCTGTAAACATAGGCATTAGCCGTCCCACCACATGCTGCTGCTTTACGGACTTCTTCTGGGCAGTTCGTTAACCTGCTTTGCCAAGAGTTACTGTCTTAGCATTAAATCTTCATCTTTGGCGTGGTAGTGTGGCTAAATTATCAGGGATGGCAGTCAGAAAGTCTGGTTGCTCGTGTCAATATGTAACAGTACGGCAATAATGTCAGTGGACGTTACCTCTTTACGGGCTCAGCGTTACAACTTGTCCATTACGTATTTTTTATTTGCACATTCAGAGAAGTGTCAAGAAATCGCGAAAAGCATCTTAAAACCAACGGTACTGATATAATCATTTTACCTTTAGTCAGTCCTATTGTATATTTTAAGGGACTTTTCTCATGTTTTTCGATGGAGTCTATGACATCTAGCTTCCTGTCCATAGAAACGTTATCGTGTATATGAAAAAAAGCAGTCACTAAAATAAGCAAATTTAAACTGTCACTTGGAGTGTATCCCGGATTAACACCACTTCATATTTTCTGAGTAGTTTCCATGTTTTTCTGTTACACATTACTGTGCAGACAGTTTACCTTGACCTGAAAATGCTTTGTCTTTATTTCTTTTTGCATTGTGTGGGCAGAACTATATTATTAAAAGGAGTGCATTATAGAAAAGCACGTCATATCACATTGATACAGGATGCACTGGAGATGTTTACATGAAAGTTCAGGAAAAAATATATATATGCTTGAAGGAACTCTTGCAACTTTAGGCAAGAACTGAGTTGGGGTTGAATAAATTAATAAATACAAAGTTCTGTGAGCTGAGGTAGTCAGCTGGCTTAAAAGAAATGTTTAATCCTTACTTATTTGGATATTCTTTTGGCTACAAGCAACAGCTTCTTTACATAAATGGTTTTCTTCTGCATGTAGTTTTGCTTCTGTTATTAATCAGTGAGACAGGACAAGAATGATTTATCGGGTTTATCAAAGCTGCCTTTGTCCCTACACAGAAACTGTCTGCCTGTAAATCTATCAGCCCATTTTGTGGGTAGGGGGTGTATAACACGCTGGTATGATGATGATATGTTTGCCACAACAAATTTCCTGTGTTTATACTTGCAGGTCTATCTTTATATTTTGAAGATGGCCATGATGATTTGGATGACTGTGAGTACTTCAGATATTTGCATTCACTAACAAAACATTAAATAATAACTATGTGTCACAGAATTAATTTCTTATTTACTGTATAAAGGGAACTGTTCTCCATCCCTTCAACAGCAAGCTAAATGGAAGTGTCATCTTTCTCCATAACTCTTTTTGCACATGTGAAATTTAAAGCTGTCAACAGTATTTCAAGGTTTACGCCATGCTATTATTAGCAATTTCATAGTCCTTGTTTATCTGCATTAGTCAGGGTGGTGAAACAGTATTTAGATCCAACTGCCAATTCTGTGCGTATCTGTAGTTGGAACATTCAATGGAACAATCATTTTGACTTGACTTTTTCTTCTTTATCCACACATTAACCTACCTCATACCTCAGCTACCTCATACCTCACATTCAACTTATCATCAACATGACACTGTGACTATTATGATACTCCATGCCTGTGTCATTTATATTCAATTATAGATCCTGTGACCATCACTGACTTTTTTTTTTTTTTTTTACTGTCTCACAGTTGGATTTGATGACTATGGTTCAGAGTGTGACGGCATCCGAATCACAGCCTTCCTTGATGCAGGACAAGACAACCTAACTCCTCTTGGTAGGCTAGAGAAGTATGCCTTCAGTGAGAATGTCTTTAACAGGTAAGATTAACTTTGTCCTGCTGTGAACCCAAAATCAGATAATATAATTATCAGAGAATATTATTTGTTTTCATGCATAATAGCATGCATAAATTATGTAACCTAGGAATTCAAGTGATGAGTTAGCTGATTTTGCCACCTGCAAGCAATACTATTTTTGGGGGGAGGAGACATAAGTAAAAAAGCCAAGCTATCTGTAAACCATCACTGTATATACTTGTACACTGATAATCTACAATTATTACAAATATGACTGTTCTAAATCAGCATTTTGTGACATGTGACCTCTTACCTGTTTATGGTCAGCTCTGTGTGTTACACTATGCAACATTTTGCATGATGTATGCCCCAAAAGAAAAACCCATATTGGCATGAACATGGCTGCTTTTGTATATTTATGACAAAGATGAATACCAGTAGCCTTGGATCACAACACAGGAATCAAAGAGGGAGGCTGTGTTTGCTCAATCCAACTGTGCCAGCAGTGGAAAACTTGGTGGGAAAAAAATCCTGCTGTTAATCTTGAGTACGCATAATTTAATGAATGTCTGTAGAATATTCATTTTAATTAACTGTGTTAAAAGCTTGGTAGGAATTTTGTCATTTAGAATAGGGACAACAGCTGTGATATTTTGTGCAAGTAAATGTAGTTGAGTAAAAAATATGCAATAGTGTAAACACAGTGTCTTGCTGACAATTTGTGTTTTAGTATCATGCCTCCTCTGGTGGGACTTGGCAACAAGGATACATCTGGGCTCTGTTGAATCATAGTAACAAGGAAACATCTGGTAGATGGGAAACAGTTGTCACCTTAGAGAATAACTAATGAGAAAATGAAGTCAGATAGTCACACAAATGTTTAATCTCATTTTAAAGGAAAAAAGTTAAGAAGTTTGATTTATTATACTAAATTCTCTTCCATTTTGGTGTTTTGTTGTTTACATTTTGAACAATTCAGTAAATATATAGTTTGTCTTATTTGACTTCTTGCAAGCTAGATTATTAGATTTATCAACTCTGTTTAAAGATTGCAAAGTGACCATTTTCCTTCCTTACATATCACAATCCCAGGTGACACAATGAAATGTAAGGAAAGCTGTCTCATCTCAAATCATTTCTAGATGTTTTGCCATAGTTTTCTGGGTGACTGTCTGCATTCCTGTGTATTTACTAACCACATACCTGCACTAACTGTGTAGTGCAGGAATGCAAAGAGACTTAGACTAGAGCCATGGGTGGATAGTATCTGTCTGCACACGGCATTAGGTTTGAAAGTAGTCTTTCCAGTTTATCATAGTTGTAAAAGATGTATTTCTTTATAGAGATTTGTTTTGGATATGTGATTTAGTACTACTTTTTTGATGTGCTATCATCCTCAGGATGCACATTTTGAATAATATCACAAGGTTGCCACAAATATTTAACACTGCTCCCACAAAATTATATAAAGCTCATGTCTTCATGCCTTTCATACTCATCCTTGCAGGGTTAATTCCCTCCTGTCATTTCCAAGTACATATGTGTGTAATGTACTTGACAGCTCTGTCAGTGCTGTGTTAACGCTGTGTGCACTCAGTACTTGTAGGCATTGGCAGGCTCTCGACTAACTTGAAGCCCCTGTTGCTTTTTAGGCAAATCGTGGCGCGTGGCCTGCTAGATGTGCTTCGAGAGTTCAGTGACAATGAAAATGACTTTATCAGTGTCATGGAAACAGTTGCCAGAATGTCAGAAGATGGAGGTAGATACATTTCTATTTCACTGTTAAATTGTAATTTCTTTAAATAAATCTACCATAGCAGTTTATGTATTCAGTATTCCTGCTGCTTTACAGCATATTCAGTGTGCCGTATTATAACATTTTTTATAGAATATATTTCATTTGATTTGGAACTTTTAACATTGTTGCATGCACCTAACATATGTTTTACTGTAAATGACACATATTTTATGTTCATACATTAAGCCTATATTATAATATGTTTCCTCAGAGCCCACAGTGCGAGCTGAACTGATGGAGCAGGTCCCCAACATAGCCATGTTCCTGCATGAGAGTCGGCCCAACTTTCCAGCAGCTTTTTCAAGATACCTGGTACCGATTGTAGTCCGGTATCTGACAGATCCAAATAACCAGGTAGGTTTGTAATTCACAAATATATCCTGAATATTTTAACTGAAAATTTGTAGCCATCCGCATTGGTTACACTGGGTAAGCAGATTTGGATTTGTGTCGTTTCAATAGATTTTTGTTTTACTGTGTTCTTTTCTCTGAAAACAGGATGAGTACATGTAAGGGTTAAAAGGGCTTCTCATCTTCCTCCATCTTTTGCAGGTGCGGAAAACCAGCCAAGCAGCGCTGCTTGTCCTTTTGGAGCAGGGCCTTATTTCTAAAGCCGACATGGAGACCAAAGTTTGTCCAGTCCTGCTCGACCTCACAGAACCCAGCAGTGATGATGACTACAAAATTGAGGCAGTTGCTGTAAGAAAATGCACTTGTATTATTGATTCATATCTGGAATGCATTGATTTTAAAGTAAATAGGCATCCTTTTTTTTTTTTTTGCACAAGAGGATCCTTTAGAGTTGCGTAGGGCTGCAAATCCTGTGCTACTTGAGCAGTAACAACAGTTGTGGTAGCTGATATATAGCTGGTATTTGGTGGCCCAGCTATAGTGTGTATAATGTACATTCAGTGCAGCTTGGCACATAGTGTGTGTTTTTTCTTAATTAGTTTAATATAGCTGTCAGCTCCTTTATCTAATCCAATCACCTGTCTATTTTTTCCATAAATGATTGATGTCCAGAGAGATTGTTTTTTACATTTAATAAAACTAATCTGATGTGCATTACTGAACTGTCAGAGCCTATCAAACGTATCTGTTGAATGACTAAATGCAAAAAAAATTCAGACACATCATTTTTAATTTAAAACAAATTAGCTATGATTATTAATTCTATTTTACTGCAGTTTTATTTGTGTTGGTCGTCTATTCACTTTTTAAAATTCAAATTCACTTCTGCAATACCTTCTTATTATGAAGGTGCATTCATTCATTCATTTTGTTTTTTGTTTTTTTTTAGAATTTTTTGTATGATTTTATTTATTAGTAAGTACTTTAGTTATTATAAATCTTCACAAATAAGGAGAGTTTTGGCTGTAAGTGGTCTTCCTAAATCTATTCTTTCAGATTATGTGTAAAGTTGTCACCATGTTGAGTAAAGACACAGTGGAGCATCTCCTGCTGCCTCGATTCTGTGACCTGTGCAGTGACGCCAGACTCTTTCAAGTCCGTAAGGTAATGACCTCCAAAATTATTTGTATCTTCTCTTAAAGTTGGACATTTCCTATTATTTCCAGAAGATGTTGTGTTTAACCCAGCGGTCACAATAGGGCATGATGTATTTTAGCCACAGTTCCATTGGGTTTGGGATAAATTCAATATTTATTAGTCAGCTTTAATCCTGTTTTTGCATCAATTTGTCCTACACTACTCTGTTGTTTCTTTGTGGAATGTTAATTCCCTGTGTAACTGATGCCAGCTGGGGAAAGGTATGTTGGAATCACAAAGGTGGCCAAATGTGATTTTCTATAGTTCAATGTGATCTTGCTTCCTTACAAACCCACTGATTTAATAGTGATGATTTTCAGTCAAAGACTAATACACAACCACATATAACACACAGAAAGCATTAAACATACTTATATTGGCATTATCAGCTCTGCAGTCCCTTTTGTGAATCAGTAATATTTTGTGTCTTCAAAACTAATCCTGATGTTTTGGACCATATTCTTTTTACTTTCAGGTCTGTGCAGCCAATTTTGGAGAGTTTTGCTCAATTGTGGGTCAGGAGGCCACAGAAAAACTACTGGTAAGAGGCTTTGAGAGTCTTTTCTTGTTGTTGCAGCTATATTGACTTTCTCATTACATAATGTGATTGTTGTTTACCTCCAAGCATTTTCTGAATCAGGTCCTGCAACTGGGCATCCAGTACATTGGATTACAGGGACAGAGTGTAGTTATGCACTTTTGACAGTGGTCTTTGTGGTCATCATTCCATCAAAAATAAACAGTGTTTACATCTCTCCTGTTGATAGATCTCTTCTCCTACTTTTAAATCTCAGTGATTGTTGTCTCACTTTTAATGCAGATGCCCAAGTTCTTCGATCTGTGCTCAGACAGCTTGTGGGGCATCAGAAAAGCCTGTGCAGAGTGTTTCATGATGGTCTCTAATTCCACCTCACCAGAGGTGCGGCGTGTAAAGCTGTCCCCTTTGTTCATCAGTCTTATCAGTGACCAGTCCCGCTGGGTAAGATGCTTCACAAAACTGTAATTTTTATGATTTCGCATGATTAAAAGCATGTTTATGTGTAACTTCCTTGTGTGCAGTGACAAAATAATAATTTTCTCTTGCTACATCATCGGCATCATGTTCCTGATTTTGACACATGAACGTCATGTTCAGTTTGGACCTCAGTTCCCCTTTCTAAGGTTAAAATAAGACACTGACCTTCTTTATAAAGAGATATTCTTAATGGGTCATTCACACATTAATAGTTCATACTGTATTGTTTCCTCTTAAATCTGCCACTGAGTGTATATACACTGGTCAATGTCTTATTTGTAATGGTTTAACAGACCATAATTGTGACCCTCAGAAGTATGTTTTTGATTTGGATCGTAAGCCCTACACAGACACCCAAGCAAATATGTAAAAAATTAGAGTAAGTTTTCATTTTGTTGTTCCAGTCAAGCTCATAAGACTTTCTGTGTTATCCTTTTAGGTGCGTCAGGCGGCCTTTCAGTCTTTGGGCCGTTTCATCTCCACCTTTGCCAACCCCTCCAGCACAGGCCTCCACTTCAGAGAGGATGGAGCCCTGCTGGAGGTCCCCAGGTGTACATCGGATAGGTAAGACCACCAGACCATCTACCTTACCACTAAATTATACTACTTAGTTTCTCACTGCTTTGGTCAGTGGCTTGCTCCTTCTCAGCCTGGTTCAAAATAAAGAGGTTTTAGTATGCTCCTTATCTTTTTCTCTAAATAGGGCAGATTTTGGTAGAAGTCTTTTGTTTAGGCATGAATTTTCCAAATGCAATGCTAATGTAGCTGTGCATAAATATGGGTTTGTGTTGGCACAGATGCATTTTAATATTTTGTTTAATTTCTTCTGTGAACTTACGACAATAATTGTCATAAATTCACTGAGTGTGATGCAGACTAACTAGTTTATAATGATTCCATTTTTGGGTGTATGTGAAATAAAACTATTATGATCAACAATTACAACACATATTGTAAAATTTATTAATTGAAATTGACTAGTAAACATTGAAATGCACCATTTGACTCGGCTGAACAAGGGATTGCTGTTTGTTTCTGTTCAAGGCTCTACAATGTTAAAAATGTTTGTATTAATAGGAGCCTAATAACAACAAACAGTATGTCCTTAAGCATCTGATTTGTTTCTATACTTTTTTTTTTTTTTCTCATTTCAGCGACTGCTCCCTAAACTCCCTGAACTGCTCTGAAATTAGCCCTCACTACACTGAAAGAACCATCACTCACACACCTCCAAACCAGGACGGCCGTGCTACACCATCCCCAGAGTATGCGTTGACAGCTGACAGTGAGGAAATGCACAACTTCGATGACAGCCACACATCTGTTACTGGAGAGACGCATGGAGGCTTCAGCCGCCCCATCCTAAACAGCAATGTCAGCTCCACGACTACAAACAACGCTAAGAACACAACAGAAACAGAGCAGACAGATGAGAACTTTAATTCTTTCCACTACTGGAGGTCTCCTTTACCTGATATTAGTGGGGAACTGGAGATGCTAAATTGTCAAATGACGGAGGAAGTGAAAGACACGGAAGAAAAGGAGGAAGAAGAGCCTGATGATAATTGTCCTGATGCCAAGTCCAGCCCTGGAAAATCTACTAGCGACCAGATCCAGAAGGTCTTGGACTGTTTGCAACCCCATATGGATGATCCTGATGTACAAGGTGAGCATAAAGACCCAGAATAATGATGAACCTGAAGTGATTGAAAACCACAGTTTTTACTTGAATCCACACATTAACGGCAACAAAAACAATGAGCTAAAAATCAGTAAACAATAAGGCTATATTTAGAATTTATGTTGAGTAAGAACAGGCTCCAAATGAAGCATTCATAATTTTTTACAGTTTAAGTAATTTTCCCACCTAATAGTCTGGTTGCAACATTCAACTGGTCTGAGTTTCTGTTCACTCTGCACTTTGTCGAACAAACCAAACCTTTTAAGAATGTATTCCCCTCTTCGCCTGTGGTGGCGCTGCATGAAGTATTACTAAAGGAGAAGAAAAAACGGAGCAATGAACAAGAAACCTCACTCATCTGTTGCTTGTCCGCTACAAGAAAACAAAACCTTGGGGTTGTATTTACCCACAATGCCCTATGTTGTAATCTGACATCTGCATTTAGTTCACTTGAAGCTGACAGAGACCTACATTTTTTAGATGGACCAGAGTTGGCTCCTTTGATGCACATCCGAGTTAGATTGCACATTCACACCTCTCCAAACAAACTGGACTTTCAGAGCATTAGAACTAGTTAGTTAGATTAAACAGGATGGGTGTGAATGTGCCCTTACTCTGCTTTCACCTAATATGTGAGTTCAACAAGATTTTGCCTGAGAACAGTCTTAAATTGAGTTCAAAATTGCCTTAAATTAAAATTACATAAACCTCAAGTTTGCTAACACTGGGATGTGTATTGAGTGGTGTCTCTGTTCATTTCCTCTAGCTCAAGTGCAGGTATTGTCAGCTGCTCTCAAGGCAGCCCAGCTTGACAGTCCGTCAGACAACAGCCCGACAGAAACCCAACCAGCAGTGCAACTGGAGAGCGACGCTGACAGCCCCTCTGTGGAGAGCAAATCTATGGAGGTTCAGTCCGAGAGCGAAGACAGTCCCACAGAAGAGGAGCAAATCATGGAGTCTCCTCCGGCCTCAGAAACATGTCCAGTTCAGGAGCAAGGAGATGAAGAGACGCAGACCGAGCCTGTAGAGTATCAGGAACAGTCTCCACCCGACTCTCCAGTTCTAGTAAGGGATTTTCTTTTTGTCTCTACAGTTTATTTATACTATAGGACTGAAAAGCTAACCTGGCCAGCCATCCCGTTTTCTCAGTGTATTCAATACTAAGTAAATGGTCTGGAACTGCTCCATTTGCTGTGAACTATACCCAATCTATTTTATACCAGGCCAATCACAAGTCTTGGGGGCGGTGTTTCACAGTGCGTCGTCATAAGCACCAACTTCTTTTTGTCGCGAGTCGAAGTCAGTTTGATCCAAAAATAAGGATTGAATTACAGATTACACCCTGTACATCTTTCTCAATAAGAAATCTGTCTGGAATCGTGGTGTAAAATAGATCGGATATAATTCACAGTGGATGGAGCAGTTCCAGACCGTTTGCTCAGTGTTGAATACACTGAGTTAACGGGATGGCTGGCCAGGCTACTGAAAAGCTACAAGGCAGGTACATAGACAGGACTCTGGCTGTCCACACTGATTCTTTAAAATGCATAATAACATCCATGCTACTCAGGTCTCCTTCCCAGAAGCGAGACTCTGTCATTGGACCCTGTTTTTGTTAGCAGTTTTATATTAATGTGGAGGCTTTTGGAGATGATGTTGCGCAGACACCTGCATTCGCTGTGTGATTTGGTCTTAGCCACTACGTGTCCTTTCCTCATTTGCCTTACCTCTGTCATGCCATCCTTTTCACAACAAAACAAGACCTCATCCTTGACTACTGGCTGTTAACACAACAGGGATATTGAATCATGGGTGTTTCTGTTTTTGTTGTCTCTGTTAGCAGTATTTCACCATGATTCTGGCATCTATAGAGAAAGCAAGTTGATATTTGAACAGTTTGTGACAATTCCTGTGTCTACTGGCATTATCATCTCCTCTGGTCATTATACATTTTAGACTATTAGGAAGGACTAATTATTTCTGAGACACCAATAAAACGTATAGATGTATAATGCATTTGTTTTTTTTTTGTTTTTTTTTTTAATGAAACTGTACTAGGGTGGATCTAGCCTTAGGTAAAGGCCATGTATATATTGTTTCATGGGCTGTGTGCCTGCTACTTGCCTAACTATTATAGTCATCCATTTGAACACATTTCCTCAGGAGTCAGAACTAATCGAGAGTGTGGAAGAAGAGGGAAAAGAAGACTCTGCTCATAGCCCGGTGTCTGAGGATAAACCTAAGATCCAGGTCAGTGAGCGTGACTATTCCTCATGCAGCTCCTATTGATTTCACCTCCTACAGTCGGTATTGATCTGGACCGACATGGATCTTACCGTGCACCCATATTTTTCTTTGATGGCCTCAGTGTTTCACCTCTCACTTTGTGCCTACAGAATGTTATACCGCAGCAGCTGCTGGATCAGTACCTCTCCATGACGGACCCAGCACGGGCCCAGACGGTGGATACAGAGATTGCAAAACACTGTGCCTTCAGCCTGCCCGGGGTGGCTCTCACTCTGGGCCGACAGAACTGGCACTGCCTCAAGGATACATATGAAACCCTCGCTACTGATGTGCAGGTAGGCAGAGACGTCAGTGTAATGTGGGATTAAGTTTGTATTTGTTACAAAAGGAGAGAGAAACTAAATGAAAAATGGAGATTGCAGTATAAATCCACTTCAGGTCATAGCTCTGAGATGTGGTTTAGAGTTGCAAAATCCCTTTCCCTTAAAAGATATGTACTGTAACCTGAGGTAGCACTAAGTCGTAATTGGATACTTGGAAATTCTGTTTTGATGGAAATTCTAACCAAAACCAGCGGGTGTAAAGATTTTTCTGATGGCTTTAAATGTTTCAGAATGATTCAGCAGTGGGAGAGGTTTGTGCCACCACTGAACAAAAGAGGTTTGTCCTTGATTTGAGTTGAGTCACCTGATACTTGTGATGCAAATGCTTTACTTGAGGATGTAAGCAAGAAAAGGAAATGGACACAGGCAAATGTTGCTTCATTTCCAACAGCAGCATTTCAGACTGACACCAATCTTCTTCCATCTTTATTTTATCTCAGAACATACAAGATAAAATTTACATTACAGCTGAGCAGTACTTGGATAAACAGTAGTGATTTTAAAAAAGCAATAAACTGGCAATTCAGTAAGCAATAAAACCTTAAGCATAGTTTATGGAATCACAATAAAAAAAAAAACCATTGCAGTTAAACAAAACCATAAATGGTGAAAATAACTGAAGTATAAGATGAACGAATTGACAGAACAAAAACAGCTAGAAGTAAAGTTAAAGTAGAAAACAGCCAGCATCTGCTGTGTTCTTTAGGGGCTGTCATTAAGAGATAGTAAAGCAGCATTCATTCACTGGAGCACTACAAGTGCTTGTTAGACTGAAGATGTACATTTCACCACAATATGCTTGTTAAGTCTGACGTCAGAGCTGTAAAGCTCATTTCTGGGTCCAAACAATTGACAATGGTGGCATCTGTATGCTTGTTTACGATAAGTTCTTTCTCTAGTGAGGCACCAGTCAGGGTTCAGAAGAGGCTAAATTCATTTATTTATCTCAAATACAGTGGTTAGTGAGATTGGCCAATTTTCCATAATCATGTTTTACTTGCAATAGATCATGGCCCGCAGGGATACATTTAGTAGACGGGCACAGTAGATTTACTACTGAATAAAACCATGAATATCTGAATACAGTTAAAGTAACACTGATTTATTTTTTGTATTTCGTTTTATTTTTTTCACCTCATGGTCAACTGTGTCCTAAATGGGACCCTGTTACATACAGTCACGGGAAAAATTATTAGACCATCAAAAGTCACCCAAAACAATGGTTATGCAATCAAGTACTAACTCCTGTGTGTATCATGTGACTAAAACAGATAGAAAAGAAAACATGGA
>JAPQRP010000024.1:7489299-7508175 GCA_037367295.1 Apogon hyalosoma
AATGTACCTGTAGTTGTACCAGGCATTAAAATGAACAAGAAATTGAAGAAAACAAGGGTGGTCTAATAATTTTTTCCGTGACTGTATATAGTTGTTTTTTTGTTTTTTTTTAACAACTACTACTGCAGACTAAATACAGAGGATTGAACCCACAAGTATGACATCGTGGCTTCACAAGTACATACAGATCCATTTACTTAGTTTACATTTTGTGACATCACTCATTATAAGTAAATAAAATTGGTCTTTCTGTGTATTCAAAGTGACTTAGAAGGATTTTTCTAGCTGGTTCCTCCTCTGGTAGTAATTGCGCTTTTGCTTTGCAGTGGAAGGTGCGTCGTACTCTGGCGTTCTCCATCCATGAGCTGGCAGTTATCCTTGGTGACCAGCTGACGGCGGCTGACCTGGTGCCCATTTTTAACGGGTTCCTCAAAGACTTGGATGAGGTCCGCATCGGCGTTCTCAAACACCTCTATGACTTCCTCAAGGTAAGTCTGTCATTCATCTAGTCCCGGTCCACATCTCGTCTGCCCCCTCTGTTTTCAAGTACAAATGCTGAGTTCCTAATAAGTCATTCACTGTTGTTGTGAAGGCAATAATGAGAAGAACTGACACAAGTAAGTATCCTGTGTGTGTGTGTGTGTGTGTTTTCTTTAGGTTTCCATTTAAAGAAGAAAATTGGAATTTGTGCAGGCAGCATTAGATAACTAATCCGTATCTTCTTTTTGCAGCTGCTACATGCAGACAAGAGGAGAGAATATCTTTACCAGCTGCAGGAGTTTATGGTGACAGACAACAGTCGCAACTGGAGATTCAGATATGAGCTCGCAGAGTATGTCTCCCTTTCATCTTCCATTTGAGAAGTTGAATATTAAGTGTCAGCACATAGGATAAATTCAGACTGTCTCTTGATCAGTGTAATCAGGCTGTAGTCTGTGCTGTTTTCTTTGGTTAAGGGTAAATGAGATGGACAGCTGTCATTAACATCACCTACAGCTTATGTCTTTTTCTTAACCCGAAGTCATTATTGATTCTGTTTTATTTTATCATCTGCTTTTATTAGTGCCTGACTGATATATTAATCAGATCTGTCAGCATCAGCATGTTTTCACTATCTATTAAATGAAAGGATGATAATAGATATTTTTTGTGAATTTATCTATTTCTTTATCGTGACAACATCCTCTGTCATTTTTGATAAGCACAATAAACAGCAAAGAGTGATCTTTGGTCCTGATGTAAATTGACAGGTTATTTGTGCTTTTAAACCATTCTTTATGTTTTAGCTTTATTCTTTTTTCCATTCATAGTGAGAACATGACAAACACATTCGAAGTACTGGAACGTTTTAGAAATTTAGCGGAAGGACATTCAAAATTATTATAATGACACAATGTTTGTTCAGTATAAAATGTACAAGAATAAAATGTGGTGGAGCAACAAAACACTTTGTGTTTTACCTGAAAACAAAACAAGAGAAAATTGTATAAAGTCAAAATGTTGTTAATCATGAGTAGTTGAAGTTGTATTGCAATAATTATAATTTCATCACTCAGCCTCTTTTACAGATTCAGTTCATTTAAGTCATGCTGTTTTGTTTCATAGATATTTTTATTTGTAGTGAAGGGATGTTTACTGTTCCATACAGTAAACATCACAGTTTGGATAAAGTTTCTTGTTAAACTGTTAAATATCCTGGTTGATGTATTGATATTGGACATTTCTAGTCCCTAGCATTAGTAGAGACCTCATCGGGGCTCTACTTGTCCACATTTGATCATTGTCTGACATATCTGCTCTCTGTGTCTCCCCTTAGGCAGCTGATTTTGATCATAGAGTTGTACAGCCACTACGACGTGTATGACTACCTCAGACAGATAGCGCTCACTCTGTGCTCCGACAAAGTGTCAGAAGTCAGGTGGATCTCGTACAAACTGGTGAGTCCGCGGCGGTCCGTTTAATATTTAGAGTAGATGTGCGGTGAGGGGAAACACTGGCAGCTCATGACAGATAGTTTGGGTCAGCAGAAGTACTGGAAAATGTCAAATAAAAGGGAAATGAATCACTAGGATGGATGATGTCGGTGTGAGCTGTGTGCACTGGGAAATTAGGTGACGGTCTGACAGCGGTTTACTTGTATTTGTACAAATTAGCTCATCTGTAAAAATGTCAGAGATTGATATGATTAACTTTATTCAAAACATAAGTAGGAACAAAATACAAAGGTGAACAAAAGACAAAGAAAAACCACCAATTTAAACAGAACACTTAAAAATATTGAAGGCAGCACGCCAAAAAAAAAGAAAAGAAGGATTTAAGGGTTATGATATTGCAAGCTTTTCTTTAATTGAAAATAAAATATGTGGTAGCTGTTTTTTAATTTAAGTGCTAAATTGTAATTGCTATCTTAGAGAATTTTTAACCATGTTGTTAATCTGTTTTTTTTTTTTTTTCATTATCACTTTGATTCATTTTAGTTTTTTAGAATATTATTGTTTTTATTACTCTTCTTTTGCTGTTTGGGCTTCATGTTATTATAAAAGGTGCCATATACTTGAATCTGAGTGGTGTTTAAGTGTATCAGTGTCACTATTATAAACATGTCTTTTACTCATGTTCATTAAGGAGAACGTGTTAGAAATTTTCAATGCAATTTTGGATTCTCTTGCAATTTTGTTGGGTCTGTTCTGAGAGTCTTTGGTTGTAAGTGTGTTGTTGTGTCCTGTGCTGTCAGGTTGTTGAGATCCTCCAGAAGCTGTATACATGTGGTGCTGATGACCTGGGCCTGAACTTCATCAATGAGCTCACCGTCAGGTTCTGTCATTGTCCCAAATGGGTGGGACGGCAGGCCTTCGCCTTCATCTGCCAGGTCAGTGCCGTTTAACTCAGCAGTGTTCTGTTAAAACCTATTTACTCCATTGCTGAGTTTATGGGCGGGCGGGGGTATAATAAGGAACAATAAATGGATATAGATTTACCAGGAATTCTGTCCGTCTGAGATTTTTGTCCATCCCATGTCTCAGATACTATTCACCCGTTGCTTTTCAAAATTGACCCCTTTTTTTTTTTTTTTTTTTCTTATCACTAGTAGGGGTGCAGTGCACAGTTTAATGCAAGAATAAAAGAATTTGGATTTGAACAAATTTTTACAAATTTCAACTTGGAGAATTTGTCCAACCGATTTCTCTAACACAATTCACCCAGTTCATTTCAGATTTCACACACATGGTCTTTACCACTAGGAGACGTGCTGTGCACAGTTGGATAGCTGATTTTCAGTTTTTAAATTTTTTTAATTTTATTTATTTTTCTTTTATAAATTTTTGACAAAACTTGAAAGTTAAGACTGAAAATGAATCCCTGGTATCAGTTAGCTTGAGGGGCAAAGTGTTATGCGACAGGGCAGGGGTATTGGTGACCTCTGCTAACTTTTTCACTTGTTTATATATTTATATGTTTTTAATATATATATATATATATATAATCCATGAATAATTTTCCAGTCCTGGCTGTGATTGCTTACTGTTTCTTTCAATTATATTTTGTGTTCATGAGGTCGGGGTTAATTGTTTGCAGCACTATCCTTTGCTGTTGTTAAGCTGTTCTATGATGTTCATGCTTGTCGACCTGATGACAGTTTTAACTGTCGTCTTTCTCTGATATCATTGTCAATGGCTCTTCACTCCTGAGCCTGTTTGTCAACTTTTCTGTCTGGTCAGGTGCTCTGCGGTTGACCTGTTCATTCTTCATTCTCTCCAACGCCTCATGACTCACTTCTTCTAATATGTGGTTGGGTTGTCTTTCAAACCCGCTCAGTTTTCATGTTTTTAATGTGTACTTTCTCTTTCTGTTTGTCGTCAGGCTGTCGTGGAGGAGGACTGCATGCCCATGGAGCAGTTCAGCCAGCACCTTCTGCCCAGTCTGCTCAGCCTCTCCTCAGACCCGGTGGCCAACGTCCGAGTTCTGGTGGCCAAGGCGTTACGACAGAGTGTCATGGAGAAAGGTAATCCACAGTGAAGGAGGACTGGAAATTCCTACCCTGTACTGCACAAAAGATCGTCCCACTCAAACAGTAGTCATTTGCTCCAGTGATCAGTCGACTGTGCATCACACAAGTATCACTGTAGTTGGATTTTATAGGCAGATGTTTTTGGGAGCTATGGAAATGTTTCAAGACCAAGAACTATGGATAGTAGTATGAGTAGCATGGTTAAAGATGTAAATATAAATACAGATACATAAATCTAGCAGTTCCTTAACATCACTGGCAGATATGACAAATGTCTCAGAGCAACTACAAAACAGCCTAATGCTTCCTTTTAATGACAAATTGTGATGACCACAACATATTAGGTCATCATGAGAATGAACAGAAATAAACATGAAAATCTCTTATAATGGCATAATGCATCTCTAATGCTGTGTTTGGAGCATTCCTTCAGTAGAGAATAACAGCAATGGATTGGATTTACTGTATGTAGTACTGTTCTAGGCACTCAAAGCACTTTACATTGAATCCAGAATCAATGAAAAATAAGAATCACTGTACAATCAGGCGGCTAAACTCATGTTGAGTCATTATAAGTTGGTAATGACAGTAGAACACGCTACAGACATGTGCATTTCAACATGAGCAAACCAAACACTGAGTACAGACAGACTCTGCACTATAAACCGACTCTAACACACCTACTGTCCTACCAGCGTTACTACTTGAAACAACCCATGGTGCAACAGATCCTGTCACTATCCTGTCAGTGGTGGTCTTTCCTTAAGTTGCTCCTTGTGTTTTTCACAGCGTACTTCAAGGAGCCTAGCTGTACCTACTCTGATGAGCTGGAGGAGACTGTAATGGCTTTGCAGTCCGACAAGGACCGGGATGTGCGCTTCTTTGCGAGCTTGGACCCCAACAAAGGCCTGATGGACACGGCTCCCTTGATCTAGCCTCAGCCCCTGGACCCCGGCTGCTGCCCACCTGCCTGTCTAACTCGTCTGTCTGACTGACGCTCAGTCGGCGTAACTGCAACACCAGCACCTGAACACATCTCCCAGCCTCCTGCCCCCGCTGGGCAGACCTGCAGCAGCGACCGCTCGCCAATCATGTCAGACGTTCGTGTTAGCGTATCCAAACATGCTCCAATGACAGGGCACTACATAACGCACATTACATTGACAACACAAAACGTAGACAGGTAGTTTTCTGAAAATGAGCAGGACTCAGAGGGGAGCTTCACCACAGTGTGGAGCTACCGTTATTTTTTCGCTTGAACTTTTTCTCCTCCACACTAACAAACTCAAAATTTCCCCAAATCAGACTTTTAAAACTACAATGGACTTTCTCCAAAGCTAATTGTAAGCTTGATATAAAATTGCTGAAGATTTTTTTTTTTCTTAATGTTTCTTTTTTGTGGATTTCTTAACAAACAAGTGGGCGAGGCCCGCAAGACTCTGACATGTGTGCACTAACTCAGGGGGACTCATCTGAACCTAAACAGCATTAGCTTACCACATGATAAGCAGCAGCTCCTGGACCACGGTGACAAAAACCAGCTGTCTGAGCAACAGACCAGCCAAAACCAAGTAGCTCTGCTGGTGTCTCACCTCATTTCCCTCCTCGACGTCTATGTCCTCGGAGATGTCCTCTGGGTTATTGTCTGCCCCCCCCCTCACTTTTTTTCTCTGCGTTTCCTCCACCCGGCTTTCCCGGGCTTCTGAAACCACTACTGCTGCACAGATGAAACAGCGTGATTTTAAACCATATCTAAACACCTCTGAAAGATGACATCAATGAACTGTTGATTGCTCCCCTTCCTTCTCCTTGTGTCTGTTTTTACCAAAAATGTGACCCAACATGTCTCCCAGACAGAAGGAGACTCATGAAATACCTCTGCTTGGACATGACTGGCCAGTGTGTCATACATGGAAGATGGATGGGCTCTGAATGTCCTCCATTTGGTTTTTTTGAACGTTTGATTTTGTGGCGTTGACTAAAAACATCTTAAGAAGGCCTCATGACGGAGTGACACAGGGTGATGTAAAACTCAGAGAGAAGAGGAAGAAAGCAAGCACACTGTTGGAATATGCATGCCCCTCACCCCCACCCACCCCACCCCCTTGTGTATAGTCAATTCCAGTTCCTTAAGGTTGACCTCCTGATGTTGGATTATGTGACCATGGTAGCTTTCAGTGGATCTGACTGACCAGTTGTACAGTAGGACATAGGAAACAGCCCAGAGCTCGAGACTGAAAGACCGATGGTTGTGTCCCTGTCTCGGTGGGATGATTTAAGTATGAGTTTTCTCAGAATGTTGCGACTCTTTGTACAGCTTAAACCTGTGGAAATGGTATGCGTTTTTATGGAACCAAGGCCAGTTTAGAAGGGTTCTTACCCATTGAGATGTGTGTGAATATTGGGAGCAGTCACCAAGTCACTTTTTGTAGTCTTTTGAGCTTGTTTGTTTTCCTCTGTTGTAAATGGTAACCCTTTTTTTTTTTTTTTTGGAACATAGACATAACTTGAGACAGAACTTAAGCTGATTGTGGTGTGTGCTGTGCATCTCAAGTCTTTCTTACTTCGAAAGGAGAGCTCACTGCGGTAATGGCGGTGTCTACTCATCTCGTCTGTCTGCAATTTTGTGTCCATCTCATTTTTTATGTAGTAGAACAGTTAATATATACATTTTATGAAAATTATTTTTCTTTTCAATTATGCACCACTGTTCAAAGATTTTATATCCTAACTTTACAAAATTTACAACCTTTGTAATATTCAATGGTTTCTTTTAAAAAGACATTTTATGTAATGTTATTTTTAGTATTCTGTAATTAAAATGATGAAAATTACAATGGCGTGCTTTCGTGTGGCCTTCTTGTGCTCTGAGGTTCAGGACCAGGAGGATTCATAAATTAATAAAAGTAAGATTAATTTTACTCAGACTTTAGTGAAACATTTAAATAAGTAGCAGAAATACTTAACCTAGTTAGTTGTAAATCTGTAAAGATGTAATTGCATAAAATCTCACCAGCAGCAGTTGGGAGTGTTAGTGATACAACTGTGTTATTCATCACCATGTTTGACAGTTTTGCCCAGTCCTGTTCAGCTCCAGCACAGTTTCTATGGAGAGAAACTCAACAGCATCACAAAATGCACTCCTTTAACTCTCTTCAAGGATTGTTTTCCTATTAAAATCAGAATACTTTATTAATCCCAGGGGAAAATTGTATGTTACAGTTGCTGCATTCAGGTATAATAATAAAAAGTAGCAAGAAAAGAGCAATATGTACTAGACAATATACTATCAATATGACAAAAGAAATATACATAAATAAATGCAAAAATGTTATTAAAAATCCGGGGTTATAAGGTGGAGTTAAACCGTCCAATGGCCACAGGCACAAATGATGTCCTCTGGTTCAGTGGAGCATCTGGGTGGAATCAGTCTGTCACTGAACATACTCCTGTGACTGACCAGTACGTCGTGGAGTTGTCCTATTTTGTCCTGATCTTGGACAACATCCGCCTCTCTAACACCACCATCACAGAATCCAACTCCATCTCTACATTACAGACCTTGTGGATCAGCTTATTGAGTCTGTTGGCAACAGCAACCCTCAGCCTGCTATCCCAGCATGCAACAGCATAGAGGATGGAACTGGCCACGACAGACTCATAGAAGATCCTGAGCATTGTCCGGTAGATGTTGAATGACCTCTGCCACCTCAGGAAGTAGACAATTCTGGTTCTTCTTGAGGAGTACTGATATGTTCTTTGTCCAGTCCAGTTTATCGTCAGTGTTTACTCTGAGGTCTTGGACCTCCTGAAGTCCACCATCAGCTCTTTGGTCATCATCATGTTAAGCTGCAGATGGAGTGAAGTCAAACACCCCCCAGTCAAGGTTACATTTTAATTTCAGGTTCACAGATTGAAGTGGTTTTGGCTCAACAGTCTTGAGTTTGATCTGAAAAAGTCAATGTTATCAATGATTTCCATTTAAATAAATGCATCTTTGATGGTGCAAACCAGCTAGAGAAACAATCACAAATGAGGCAGAAAATTACATTTAAATAAATTATAAAAACATTTTATTTCTTTATCAGTTTCTTTAAACACTGTTCAAAAAGATCAAAAACTCGTCCATTATTAGCTCCTCCCCAAAAAGTCAAAAGCAAAGAAACAAATTCTTGGATTTGGTTATTTGTTTTATGTACATTTTACATGTTTGTGTAAATCTGATTGTGTTAATTCTTTGTGGATTATCTAATCTGTTTAATCTGGTTCAGTCCAACACTACAGACTTCTCAGTTATTCACAGAATGTCAGTGTCTCACTCAGATGAACATTAACGTCACTGTCCAACCGTCTCATCTCCTTCTGAAAAGCAGCAGTTTACGGTCCCATGTGGTGCTACCGAAGCTCTGGATCAGCTCCATGTCACAGTGTCTCTCCAGGTGCTCCCTGGCATGTTCTGCCATGTCGCCTCGGATCTTCAGGGTCTTAAAGTGGTCAAAGTCTGAGCGGCCCAGCTTCCTGAGGCGGCGGGCTGCAGAGCGGTAGCACTTCCAGGGCTGAGCCTCCAGCAGAAGGTGGTCGCTGATGGAAGCCAGGTGAGAGAGCAGCTGCAGCAGCCCCGAGTCTCCGTGGTTTAAGTGAACCCACATGGTGACAGCCAGACACAGGCACAAGTGGAAGTGGGAGCAGCCGTGGTGACGGAGGTAATCCTGCAGCTGACGAGAGTCTGCGGTGATGTCCAGAGGGATGAAGGAGACGCTGCCGGGCAGAGGGTTGGTCTGCTGAGCGCGCTCAATCAGACTCTCATCCAAGTCGAACCCCAGAAGGCGAACTGTCCTCAGGTCTGATGGAACCAGGTGTTTATAAAAGGCCACACTCAGCTCCTGCAGTTGGAGGAAAGGGGAAACATTCACTTGTTTAATCCTCCTCCGTCCTAGTCTGAAATGCTCATACAGGTCAGTTTGTAAATATATAAAAAAGGATAAGTCTGAAGAGCTCATACATTTGTAAGTTTTACTGTATTATGTCCAGTAGTGACAGAAGTATTAGGATCCTATAGTTCAGTATAAAAAAGTTTGAAAAGAATCCACTACAAGTTAAAGTTTTGTATCTTTATTCATCACCAAAATATACCTCAAGTAAAAAAAAAAGGCAAAGTGCGGTGCAGTAAAATGTTATTAGCCTATACTTATGATTCCTAGAAATATCCTCCTGACCCCAGAAAAGTGAAAGTTTAGTTTTTATATATTGAATAATTGCTTTGATTGGAAACAGGATGATGCCACAATTTTTCAGATACATTATTTTTCATGGAATTCTTTCTTTCTTTCTTTCTTTCAAGCTGTGAAACTTCTCCCCATCCAGAGGACAAAAATTAAATGCATTTCTAGGACTAAAGGATACAAGTTCTTTAGTAAGTAAAGAGTTTCGTACATTCTTCAGGGAATACTTTGGTAAATTAACCCAGAGAACAACTGCACTACAAGGTAAAAGTACTTCGTCACATTCCATCTTTGGTAAAGTTAAAATCCTGGGAAGTGTTCCTCAAATCGTTAAGACACACAGTTTTAGGAGACACATAACACATACCCCTGAATTACACCCCACGTCCAGTATGAGTGTGGTCTGATGATCGTCGTTATAACCTAAATCCTGAAGCAGTGTTACTGGAATCAGACTTAAACGGTTTCCCGGAGGATTGAAGGTGTAATAGTTGATAAAATTGCCATAAGGAGCAGCACCGGGATCGTTTATTTCATCAACAGCATCACTGTCCGTCGGACATGCTGCCATTGTACTGTGTGCACCTTCAAAGTGGTTCCGGGTAGAAACTAGCACAAAGATGCGTCTTCGGTTGTACGTTATTTTATAAACAGCATCAAATCTTCTGTCTTCGTGTTTCCATTACGCTATATTGCTAGTATATACTCGATGGCCAAAAAGCTATTTTCATTCAGCTTTAAACAAAAACAAGCAAAATATAAAATGATATCTGTTTCGACAGTGATAAATTAAATTGACTTTTAACGTGTTTCAAACCCTACAGAAAGCGAACAATTTAAGATGGTCATTAAAGACAAGTTAATATATGTGCTTAGTTCGTTGCCCTCTTTTTAATTCAAAGAAAATATAAAGTTCACATATGAATGCATTTCTCCCTCCGGACCAGTAGGGGGCGCTCTGCAATCGCTAGTCGGTACAAATAAATTGACCCTTCTGAGATCCCGTACTTTATGAAATCAAAGGTGAATTAGCTTAGCTGCTAGCTTCACACATTGGTCTGCTGCTGACATTGGATTCTACGTAACTCAGGAGCTGCCGCGTTTCAAAAAACAAGGTAAAATAAGGATTAAAACTTGGAGATGGTTGGTAGCGGACTGTATCCGTTTAGAAGACGATCAGATTTAGAGACTAACATGTAATTACGTAGTTAACCGACTGAATATGGTGGAGTTCACAGTGAAGGGGACATTTGTGTAGAATTTCAGAAGCTGATTTTTTTTTTTTTTACACATTAAATCACATTCAACTCAGAGTGTTCGAAGACAGAGTTAAATAATGTAAACACTGGGTCATACAATAACTTAAGAAGAAACTATTAACCCATTGCAGACATATAAAGTGATATTTATCTCAAGAAATATAATTTTTTCCCCTATATTTTTACCCTATGATCATGTTTTTTTGTGTATTTACATGGGAAGATATGAAGTATAATTTGAGTTTTGGACTTGCATTCTGAAGACTTTGGTTTTGGAAAGTATTAGACACTGTTTTATACGACTGAATAGACTTACAGAAGAAAGTATTTTATAGATTAAATCGTAATTACTGTCGTAGTTAAACAATATTAAATAGTGCAGTGATGGAATTACTGTTTAATCTTTTACTTGAAGAAAAGTACTAATAAACACTATAAAAATAGTCAGAAGTTAAAGTTAATTTCAAACCTCACGTGAACGTGAGAAAGAACAAAGTAGAAGACGTGCAGTAAATCAGTTTTTTTTTTTTTTACTATTATATGAGATGTTTTTGGAATGTTACAACTAATGTTACATTAATGTCTGTTGCATTTTACTTCTGTGCTTGTATAATGTTGGGCTCATGTCTAATCTGAACTGGTATATATACTGTTGATGAATCCACAGTTTTGCATCATATTGTATTAGATCATCCTATATTTGTTAAAAATGTAGCTGTTATGGCTCATTTCCCGCTAGTCCAAGGAGGTTCTTAAGGATCATATGCTCCCATAAAGGAACACTTAACCTTTTACCAGTTAAAAATCACCTGTTTAACACAAACATTCAAAATCAACACATTTTGAGATGCTTAGTTTTGACTGACTTAGAAGGCTATAAAAAATCTGAAATGGAATGAAAGCTGTCAAATTTTAACTAGTGGAGTAAAATGGAAACAATTAAGTATAGTCCTTGACAAATAATCTTTTCACTCAGTTACCAGTATGACTATAAAAACATCCTGCTATGTTCATGTTTGTATTTACGCAGTTGTTGTTCCATTTTTCTGCTGAACTGACTGACTGTTGTGGTTCTTTCAGGATCCTCACCATGGTGACTGGAAAGCGTCTGGCTGACATAGGTTATCGAGCTTTTTCTGCTTCCATGATGCTACTGACGGTGTATGGAGGTTACCTGTGTGTGTTGCGAGGATACCGCTACATGGAAAAGCAAAAACAACTGAAACTGGCAGCAGAAAACCAGGACTCCGAGGTCATTAAAGACTGACGTTGGAGAGATGGACTCTTCTCCTTTTGCACATGTGGACATTTCTCAGACTTGCTTTGTTGTCTGTTGATAAATCGTGAGGATGCTTATTTTCCCCATGGCAGTCTGTTGGGTTTGATGGTGAGGGTGGAAAACGTTTTGTGTATGAAGCCAATTGAGAAAAAAACCTTATTTGTATCCATGGTTTGGGTCACAACAGTGTTGTGAGCAGCATCTTTTCTTTGGTGGTCACAGCTGTAATTGCTTGTATTATATTAAATGCCTTTAACCACACAATGCAATGTGAGGTTTATGTACAGAAGTGTAAGAAGGAGGATGTATTTCAATGACGGAATATATTTGGAAATGTATTTTTACAAGGCACTCATGTGAGAATGTGATGCCAGACATTTAGTATAGTCTTCATACCTGGATTCCACTATAGACAGTGACAGTTTCATAAACATTTGGTCTCAGAAGTAGTAAAAAAAATGATAAAACAGAACTAAAAGTCACAAGTAACCAAACAATGTTAAAGAGTCAATCCACAATAAATTGCAAAGAGCAAGAAGTGCTGCTTTGAAAATTAAAGCTTAGTGCACTTCTGACCACACATACATACTTTTAATAATTCTGATATAATACAGTTATTTAATTCTAACATATATAGTAGGGATGCAGTCTCAGGTGCAACATATTCGCAGGTTTGAACCCAGTCCAGTAGCAGCTCTCAGCTCTATGTGATCTAGTGTGGATTAGTCCTTACAAAAACAAAAAAAAAAATCAAGTTCATCTGACCAATAAAACTGGGAGAGAACATTGAAACCAATCAATATCTGCAGTCAAACTCAGCACAAAATAAATCCCATTGTCTGTAAATAAGGTTATGCAAATCACTTTCTTCAACTGATTTCCAGATCATTTCTGTTTTTGCGTGTCGCCTCTAGTTGTACACGTCATTTCTCCCGGAGCTCCTGAATCCATTGTCAGTGTCTGCATTTGCATCATCAGTTCACCAACGTAAGAATCTGCACAGTCACTGTCAGTGTAAAATGTGACAACTGTGTGTGTGTGTGTGTGTGTGTGTGAATGTGGGCGTGAGCCTTGTACGTCAAGGGGAACGTCATAAGACAGACAGAGCTTTTGGAGACGTGACAGACGGATGAAGTGCAGGGCGCTAACGGCGTCAGCCTCCGTGTCACCAGCTGCTGTGGTTCTGCACTCGGGGTTTGGCGACGGAGGCGCAGTGTCCGTTGGTGCCGTTTTCTTCTGTTTTAGTGGAATGAGAAGAAGAATTTTGTTCCTTGTGGCCTTCTGTGGGTACGTCGACCTCGTCTTCTGAGCTGCTTTCAATGTCGCTGCGGACATCATTACACACCTACAAAGCAGATGAGAGGAAATACTGATAAGAACCTGCAAGATGCCGTTTTTTATAGCAGACGGAGGTGAGATGAGTAAGAGCAACCACAAACCAGTGTCTCAAAGTCCTGAGTTTTATACTCCTGCAGCTGTGTTTATGATTGTTAATACAGAACCATGAGTTCTGGGCATTTTCCACTAGATTACTTGACATATTTTATTTGTATAGTCTACGTACAGCGAGCTTATATTCAAATTCTACTTTGGCATTTAGTTTAGGTTAAAATGTGATTCAGTGTGAACACTGATTATAAGAAAAACAATCTTTAAAAAATCTCATAATTCATGCGTGAAAGGGAGCCTAAGCCACTGTCAAGTATTTACAATAGGCCTAATTAATGAACATGGTAAGTTTGGATAGGACTAGGTGCTTTTCTATTACCAGTGGGCCATCACCAATTAACTACTACACACTGTATTTATTTTGCACATATAGATTTTATTTGGGGTATATTTTGTTCCGTTCTTATTGTTGCGTGGGTTTTTATTGCCGAGTGCTTTCTCTCCTGCACTGTGTGGGGCAATGCAATAAAAATGTGTGTTATCATATCAAACATTACCCATAGTAGTTTGATAGTTAACATACAGGCAAAACAAACCAGCCCAATCGTTGAACATCCACTAATAACTGGCTGAAATGTTAAAAATGCGCTGTAGGTGGATGATCCAAAACAACACGTGTAATGTTTTGTGGTTTCAGTTGTGAATGGAGTTTTCAGTACTATATATCCAATATGTGCAAACTTATCAAAAACAGCATCTGTGGAAAAAATGTAACATCTGCATTTTCACTCCAAGCCACACAAATAAAGTAAGCATCTTGTTACTAGAGTTCATCTACCATTTGTGCCACTAAAATGCCAGTTTTAATTACAGTTACAACACCATCACTTATTTTTGAGCCACACGAAATATATTAAAATGGTAACACCTGCACACATCCACAAATCCATTACAGTGTAAAAGTGACAGTGTTTTGGTTCTACTGGGATGTATATCAGGTCAGACTGTTTGAAAAATGGAAAACACACCCGTATGTCGACACCATGTGCTCCAGTGACAGCGGGTGTTGTTGATAAATGTACATCGAAAACTAGAACGCTCTTGGAACAAAACCCCATCACGACACCAGAATTTCCCTGCAACAACAACCTCTCATGCGATGACACTGGCTTCATGGAGAAAATTATTCACAAGTTCCTGTTACGCATTTTTGCAAATGTATCCATATTTGCTCAATACAATGACTTTTTTAATATACAGTGATTTTAACTACAGTCGTGCTGCATAATAAAGATTTTTTTGTTCAGTTATAGATAAAAATTGTGCTAAACTCCACTAAAGTTAAAAATATGTAGTTGTTTTATCTACTCCATGCTTATTAATGTTTGTCTGGAACTTTTATTTTAAAAAAAATCTTTCTACAGCTCTCAAGGTCTATTTTTTTGAAGGAACCTCCACAAAATACCAAAAATAAATAAAAACTCAGCCCATGTCAACACACTGGAATTGGGATCTTTTTTCTGTGCGAAAACTGTCAGTATTAAACTGCCAACCAAAAACTGTACATTTGAAAATAGGTGATGAGGTTTAGACCAGCTCTAAATATAAAGTGTCATGAGATAGCTTTTGTTATGATTTGGTGCTATATGAATCAAACTCGATTGATTAATTGATTGACAGATGTTGATACTGTATATGAATATATGACCCTGAATGTTAAATGACTATCTGACATATAAGACGCTAATGTTTAGCTGTTGCATTTGTGTGTTTTATGTACTTTCCTTTATAAACTATATTGGATTTTTAAGTGCTACAGGAGTTTTATGAACCACACCTCCTCGTCATAAAATCTGTGTGCCTGTTGGTGTTTTCCATTTTTCAAACATTCTGACCTGATAAAAGGCTCTCTGGTAGCTTTAAAACATGCCCGTTAGTAAACTTTACAGTTTAGAGTGTCCAGGCATTACCTGTCCTACATTCTGTGTGGCTCAACTGTACATTAACAGAGAGTGATGCAAGTGTAACTGTAGTATACAAAGTAAAATTAGCAACAAGTGCAGAACTTGCTCACATTTATAAACCAAATAGCTGTGTGAAAGAAACCATCTCCCACTATTCATGCAAACCACCTCTGTTCATCATAACCACAGGGTGGTGTTGTGGGACGTTGTGAACACATTTCCATACTAATGCAAAACAGTTGGACATACCTGACATTCATGACACTATTACAACATTATTCATCATTCACTGCTGCTGTTTTTCGAAGCTGGATTCAATCTCAGTGTTAATTTACTGCAACAGTTGTCCAATAACTTATACTGCAGCTACAGTGAATCTTGGAAACAAGACAGGGAAGGGGGAATCAGCAAATGTGAGAAAGGAATCACAACAGACATGATTTAAAGAATGAAGAAACTTACAGCAAAAAAACAAGGGAAGGTAAAGTTGTCAAGCAGAGAGAGACGGAGAGAAGGGACAGAGTAGTGGAGGAGGAATCAGTGGACAAAGACAGAAACACAGGGTCACCCTCTCTCATTCCAGAGCGAGAGAAAACACACAGCGTCTGCAGAGAGAATGAGAAAGAGTCAGGGACAGATGGGAAAAACGTCTAGAGGCAGCACATCCATCACCAAAAACAGCTTTAGTGTTAAGTTGTACATTTCAGTAAACATTCTGTGGCCGTACACAGATCCCTACGTGGGACTTGATTCTATCCACAGATATAAGTCACATGACAGGCCTTGTGAAATTTTTAAAATAATCATCTGATGTCAATCATGCATAATACTAACTTTTTCATCTTCAATAAGTCACGACTTTCCTCCGAATACCTGAAAAACCTACTTGTAAAACTAAAACTGAAAACATAAACCAGACACTAAATTAAAATAAAAATGAATTGTTACTTGTTATTTATTATCCATTATTACTCATGTCCCTGCTGAATGTATGAGATCAACTGTCTGTAAATATGAAACCAGTCACTGGTGGTTTATGCAAATGTAAACGTGAAACTAGCAGGTGCAGTTACTACAAATCTAGACTGTGTAGGAAAATATATTTGCCATTTTAAAACGGCTGAAAAATATCACTTCTCTTTTGTCAGAAAAAGCCATGTAAGTAGGATCTAAAACCGTCCAGCTGTGGGGCTGTGACCCACCTTTCCCCGCAGCATTGCTTTCACAGCTATCCGGGCTATGAGGTAGGACCAGATGACATGTAAGACTTGCAGAACCAGCAGTAGGAAGTTGAAGAGCCACCAGGAGGGGAATGGCCCCACGATTGCCCAGCTCTCAAACATAGTGGAGTTCAAGATCCTGCGAAATGACACGGGCAAGTAGATACATGTGAAGGCACAGAATGACTCAGGTTATTGTCAGTGCAGTCAGTACTTGTGTGCACACAAACATTTGTCCCAGAGGGGAGTAAACTGTTGTGTTGATCAGATTGTTAAGAGGTAGTGTTTGAATGACTCCTACTGGAACGGCACAGATTGTAATTCCCTTATGACCCCCAGGATGCTGGTGTCAAGTTGGTATGTATCATGCAGGTCGCGTAATTTTAGGTGAGCGGCTGCTGAGGTCACGTCTTCCTGTAAATGCAGGTGAGTGGCAGGAGTTTGTCAACGGACCCACCTCCCCCAGCAGAGGTATAGATTTCAGTCCAGGCACCTGTACTGGCAACACTAGCTTTATCACTCATCCACACCAAGACACTGAATATAGCTGCTCAGGTTACTTTTGCCAGTCATAGGTTCCCTATTGTCCTTCTCACTAGAGGTTGCGCTTCATCGTCCAGGTCTATGTCGAGGAGCAGTTGCTATCTAAACTGTTGCTATCTAAACATCAGCGGAGAGAACTTAATGCTCTAGGTATAAAGAGGATGATGAATCTGTGAGTCACATTGGAGGGCGGGAATGAAGTTGCCTCATCTGAGTAACAAACTGGTCAGTGTTGCATCATATTACACAGAGTATGAAGGAATACATTTACAGAGAGCAGACAGCAGGCTGCAAATCAATGTGAATTAATGACTGTGGTGATAATGTATGCCCTAAAGTGACTCAAAGTAAAAATTATGGATTCAATTTTCTGTTACGGTGCTTTGCAGCTTAAAAAATAAAAACAAATCAAAGCTCAAAACATTGTTATTGGTCACATTTCACAATCAGAGCAGATCTCAAATGACCTTCATTAAAGCTTCAGAAGGCAATATTTTTTGGCAGTGAATGAAATTCCATAATCGCCTTTCAGCATCTTATAATTCTGAGAGGAAATTAAACCTCAGAGCCTCCTCTTGGCTCTACTTTCAGGGTTACAAAAACCAGGAAATCAAATACCAAAGCTGGTACATGTAAAAGTCACCATAATTCATGCTCATGTGCTTTCTGTATGTTTACTAACTCAGTTTCTAAGAGAACAATGATCTCAGTTGTTTCAGGTTGGAAAGTCATCACCCTTACCCCCATGTTCTTCTTTGCCTCCCTTCTGCTCCTCTACATCAAGAGACCACAAAACTAGAAACTATAGATTGAAACGCAAATAACTAATCTAAACAAAACAAAAAAAAAAAAAAAAAGACCAGCAGCAACAACTCATAAACACACAAGGACATGAAAATCTACCTTATTGAACATTTCATTTTGGCTTCACTTTTCCATAGCCGCATGAACCTGCCTCACTGTTTATATACAGTTTAGGTCTTAAGGCCGACAGAAGAGAAGTGCAGGAGGTGGACGTATATAATGAAACTCTGCTCTTTCTTCTATGATTTCAGTCTACTGTAGCATTAAGGACACCTCCATCCTTTACGACTTTAGATTTCTGTACTGCTGTGAACTACGATGAGGTCTTTTGAAGTTGTAATGGTTTGCACATTACACAAGCGGTTAGTGACAGGGTGTCACACATTACAAGAATTTTCAATAGAATGTACTAATTGACCGTGACAGCTCTGTTGTGCTGAAGTACATTTAAGAACAAGACACACACATAAAGCGATGTGGGAAATAAAACCCCACAAAACAAGGGCCTGTCTTCTTTACATGTCAAGTAAAAATACAAGAGTAAGAACTGTCTGAGGAGGCCAATAAATAACTTTACTATGAAAACAGGTAGTCCTGTTATTGCTTGTCCTGTAATTTTTTTCCTTTTCCTTTAATTCGTACATATGCATATTTCTTGTCCTCATTCTGAATATTACAGCTTGATTTGCACATTACAGTTCTATTTAGCAGATTACAGTTAGTTATTATCCATTATTATTTGAGACTCTGGTTTCAACCAGCTCTAAAATGTCAGGCGATAACTTTTGTTAGGATTTGGTGCTATATAAATAAAATCTGATTGATCGATTGATCCAGATTCTACCCAGATCTTTTTATAATTCTAACTGATTATGTATAGTGTGTCGTAGTGATGTAGTTCTCGAGACCAATTTTTTGTGGTCTCGGTCTTGTCACGGACTCAACTCATTTGGTCTCTGTCTTGTCTTGGTCTCGGACATAGAGGTTTTCGATAGGATTTGTACAAAAACCACATTATCACAGAATAGTATCATTATTTATTACACGTCCTCTTCTAATGCAACCAGTCAGATGCATCTATTCTAAACGGACAATGCCAGCCCTCCACAGTCCACTAGTGATGTAGGTCTCAAGACCACTTTTTTGTGGTCTCGGTCTTGTCACGGACTCAACTTATTTCCCCCCCC
>JAPQRP010000024.1:7509977-7526829 GCA_037367295.1 Apogon hyalosoma
TAAATAGAACAGAGCTGCTAAATTGATTTTCATTGTTCCTGTGACAGTGACAATAAAGATCTATTCTATTCTATTCTTACTCTGAAACAAGCCATTTCTGTGCTTCCCCTACAAATACACTCATGATAACAGTGGGAGCTTCTGTGGATGACGGTGGAGGGGTTTGTGCTCTCGTTGGCTGCAGGTCATCACTGCTATCATTGCAGCGACAGAACACATTTCACACTAGAGGATTTGGACTCGCAGACAAGTCCAGTGTTTAAGCTGTTATCTCCAGGGGGCAGCGACACTGACGCGTTTCTCAGAACATATCTTTTCACACATAGTAAGCATCACTCAAGGGAGCAGGCACCAAAATTGGCATCTGATCTGAGGTTTTTTGTATCTAATATCCAAAATATGTGGGTGGAAAATCAGGCCTCCATTTGTGTCCAGTAAATGTACCATGACGGAAAGGACATTTTTTAATCCTGATAATGGAAAAGTATTACATTACTAACACAGATCCCTGGGTGGGACTAGAATCTAGAGCTAAAACATTTAATCGATTAATTAACAAATTTTTCAATACAAGTTTCCTGAATTGAAGCTTCGTTTCCTTAATTTCGCTGCTGCTAAATATTGGTTCCACTGTTGTGTTTCACACAGATGCTTATTGTGGCGCACATGATGCCAGGATTGACACAAACAACATGGAACGTCGCTAAGAAGAGGCGAGGACAAAAAGGCAGAAAATGTCATTTTTCTTCATTTTTTTTTACCAACACTTGCAAATTTAAACTTTTAAGCTTTAACATTAAAAATATTTGTCTTCATTTTTTTAAGTTGTATGTCGTTATATCTGAAATAAGTTGTATACAAATGTGTTGACTGTAGTTCCCATATTGTTTGTAGATGTCATTTGACTTTGTTGTTTATATCTACAGATCTATCTATCTATCTATCTATCTATCTATACATCCTTTTACTTTTCTACTTTTTGTGGTAGTTGTTTCATCTGGTTCTGGAATAAAGGAAAAGTTGTTTATCTTTTTCAGATCTTTACTATTTTTTCCATGTATTCAAACCATGGTTAAATCAAATTGAATTAAAGACAATAATTGATAGATTAATCAAATACAAAAACAATCAATAGCTGCAGCTCTACTTGAATCTATCCACAAATATACGTCACATGAGAGGCCTTGACATGTCCCTGATAGGGCTATTACTGTTAACAAAGATGAAGACTAAAGCTAAAACTGGCAGAACAAAGGTAATTCCTTCCTTCCTTCCTTCCTTCCTTCCTTCCTTCCTTCCATCCATCCATCCATCCATTTATTTTCTGAGCCCGCTTTAGCCTCACTAGGGTCACGGGGGTCGCAGGAGCCTATCCCAGCCACTTAAGGGCGAAGGCGGGGTCAAAGGTAATCCCATTACACGAAATGAACATGACATGAAAAGTATTTCAAGATATTAATGAACAACACAGCACAAACTGAAACACACTTAACACATCTGCTTCCTTCTCCCACTGTTGGTGGTTTATAGTGGGCCACTGGCTCATATCTGTCCCACTCACTAAATATATGTCATTATTTAGATTATGTAGCATGTATTGAAGTAATCCTAAAACAAATCAGATGAAGATGATGTCAACCTAAGTATAAGCACTAAAAGTCTTGAATTCATCATCTGTCAGTTTATTATCATGTATTGAAGACCAGGTGAATGTGATTCATATCTCCTACTAATGAACTACATTCTGTTATTATATTTGCGGAATCACTGATTTTGATGACCACTGTTCAGTAAAATGCCCTCAGCACTAAAGAGTTTAAGACACACTATAATATGGTGTATTCAAGTACAACACGTTAACTCTGCAATCTTCCCATGAATAACAAAACAAGCTAGAGTATTTATCATTTCTATTTTGGTAACACAGCTGTTGTTGACAACTTACCATACTGGATATATAACAAGTCGAGTGATGAAGAAAACCACACTAAACACGATGAAGAGGAAGTCACACAATCGCTGATACTTGGCATAGTTGGCCAGCTTGGCCGCCTGTGGAATGAGAGAAGCAAACAAATGGCACATTGAGAAGTGTTGTAAAGATCAGACTTTTCTGTCCGCGCACACCAGCCTTCTCAGAGCTGGTTATTCTAGTGTGTATGGGTGGGAGCCAAATTTATGTTTTGTGTTGGCTTGTGAAGTGGGACTGTGTGAACAGGAGTTTCCAGTCACCGCTGGGTTTTACTGACCTCCAGCAGAAAGTCAGAAGCATCGTGGACACACAGCACCAGGCTTCCCACTCGTGCCATATTGTTGACATAAGAGAAGCTGATGAGACCGACTGTGGCGAGGTGATGGATGAACATAATCAGAAAGTCCTGCAATAAAAATGACAGCAGCTGGTTAAGGTTTACTGACTACTACTGACCTAGAAATGTGTCTTGTACAGAGGTAGGAGGAAACTAGGTACAAATACACTGAGCCTGACCATAAAACGATACCTGGGAGTAATCGAATAATTGTAATAGTCAGATCTAACACTTGTACATGCACTTAAGAAATGCGATAATTTCTCCTCCATTTTGTACATATTTTTCAACTGCACACTTTTATATTTTTACACTTTTTTAAAGATGTCTGTATCTTATTGAATTCCTACTTAGACGTAAGTGTACTATCGCTGGCAGAGACCACCTGCAATTTTGTTGCACAACTGGTGTAATGACAATAAAGCCTATTCTATTCTATTCTATTCTATTCTATTCTATTCTATTCTATTCTATTCTAATAAAAAAAAAAACCCTGGTTTCAACACTCCAGTCCATTATCAGATTTCTTTCTGATTACATACGTATGTAGTGATCGTAGACTTAAACTTTCTCTTATTGTCTTCTGCTCACGTTTGACAACCTAACTTCCGATCTCTACAATTTAGTTGTGTTTACACATGCATGGACATAAAAAAACAAAATAAATCAGATTAACCCGTATACATGCAGGAAGACATTGGAGTATTTGGCAGGTGTGGAAATCCAGGTGTGTTAATCCGATTTCTCATAATCAGATTATCCTGTTTACATTACCATTTAAATAATCTGACAGCTAAAGACATCGGATTATGATGGGAGTATTGGTGTGCATATATGTTTATAGGCTCACTGTTACTTCACTTTAGTAGAGCTTTCAGTTATTTGTACTTTGCTTTGTACTCAACCTTTCAAAACAGGCCTTAGTTTTAATGCATTTGAAGGGAATTATTGATTATTTTTATTTTGGCTGATCAACATTAATTTCACCCTAAAAAAATGGGACAAATAATACACAGAAATAGATGCACCTTTTCTGTATCCATTAATTCATACCATACACAATATGAAAACACTATAACAAGATGAAAATCACACAAAAACATGTGAGAAGACAAACACGACATAAAAGATAACATGAAAATGACTTAATAAGAATAAGACATCAAGATGAGTGTGAAGTAACAAGAAGAAAATGATGTAACTGACACAAGAAGAGAACATTACAAGGACATACAAGATGTTTAAGAATCCCAATACACCTAGTTTCATACTCTAGTAAAGAGTATTTTATCAATGTTTCCTGTGTGTGTTTACACTGTTAAACACAGCCAAAAAAGCCTGATTACACACAGACAGACAATCAGAACATGGCACTTAAAAAGATAGCTGTTAAGCACCTTACAGTAAAAAGACACAAGATACTAAAGAAATTACAAAAGTACACAAAATAATAATACCTGGCCAACATCTTATTTGAGTACACAGCGAACGTAAATAGTGGATACCAAAGAAGAGCCAAATATAATTAAAAACAGGAAGACGATACAAGCGCATACATGCAGATAGACTGTCTAAATAACAGACTACAGCAGTTCAAAGGGAGAAACATCTCCTCCGATACTAGTTTATACAAGTAATTCCTCTTAAGGCTGTGATTTAAAAGAAGCCACAGTGAAAGACGAGGGAGTTTTTTTCACGAAGGCTAAACCTTAACCTCATTCATCTCGACTCTGAACTGAACCGAGCTCGTAAATGTTGTAAACGTCACAGTCTGTGGCACATGTTTTGTTTGGATAAAAGCATAAAAATGTGCTGCGTAATGTGTGTTTTTGAGTGTCTGGTTACAGCATTCTGGCCTAAACAGAGAAGTGAATAGCTCTGTTAGAATGAAGACCATGCATCCTATTGGCAGCGATGCCACAGAAGGAAAAAAAAAAGACTTTCTCTATCCTGCAGATCACATTATTATTCATAGCAAAGTTATGCATTCAGACCAACAGTCAGGATTACACACAAAAACAGAGAAAGTGCAACACATACACACTGAATAGACAGTGCAGAGCCCCGTAAAGCCTGCACTACATTTCAACACAACTGTTTCTTAATGTTCACTTCTCTGAGGAAATGGGCTGAAAACTGAACTACACTAAAAAATATGACTCAACGGTGGTGTTTAATTAATGCAGCCTGACTCTGAGAGGAAGAGGATAAAGGTGAAAGATGAACAGTGTAGCCAGCCCTCCAATGAACTAGCAAAGACTAAGAGTGGAACAGGACATGTGCAGCTGACAATCAAGTCACCTGGACTGACAGCAGTACAAGACAGAGCTGGACAGACACACAGACTGCAAACAGAATCAGGACAACAACAGATTTGGTCAAAAATCCACTGCCTGTGTTTTGTTAAATACATCAGTTGAGGTTGGGCCGGTAATATATCAGCCTTTGTCTTGTTTAACATTAACACGTTTAAATAATATTCAACAGGTTTAATGGTCTGTTGTAAACTCAGAGCCATTTATGTGCATGTAAAATGGAATAAGTAAGTAAGTAAAGTTGATTTTGTAAAACAATTTTCACAGAGTAAGGTGTTTCACAAGAATGACTTTGTTCAAACTAGAAAATAGACACAAACAATAAAACCACAGCAGACCTTAAAGACAGCAATAATTACAGAGTTTCACATATGGCTGCGTATCTACTGCTACATTTTTACACTAGGGCTTTTTTAATCTGACCAGCTGAATGTGGGACATTCACACTGAATTTCTACCTAAAATAAACAGAGTTTGCAAAAGCCAGCAAAGATCAATGTCCACCTTTATAAAAATCTCCCTGGAACATCTTGAAACTTGGCAATCATTCTTGCTGACCAGTTTGCATATGAAAATAACAAGAGCTCACTAGAATGTGGGGAATTCTGACCTATTTGGAAAGAGATTTGAAAACTTTTGTACATATTTATACACAGACATTGTGGTCTAGAACAAGCAGAAATAGAATCACGATGAAACTATGCGAGTGAGAAATGTCCGCTGCAATTTCCTCCGTCAATAAAAGCCTTTAAATCTCCTGAAACAATCAGCTATGGAGAACTCTCAACTGCTTCATCTGAACTTGTATCATTAAAAAGAAGAATGAAACCAAATAAATGAAGAAGAAAAAAATCAGACTACAGATGCTTCTTCAAATTGATCTGGACTGTGACAAACATCAATTCCAAACAAGTAGCTCTTGGCTAAATAATCTAGCTCACATTTACTACAGAAAACATCAAAAACATAAAAAGGCGAGTGTCTGTGGCTGCAACTTACTCCATCTACAACACTCTGGTATACTGAGGAATTTGTGTAATTCTAATAGAGTTAGGCCTGTTCCATCCTGCAATCACATGACGACGGGTGCCCTCATGCTGTGAATATAAGGCATTCACTGACTGAGCCACAGCCGTGCCCTGCTTCCCCTCTAAAAACAAAAACATGTGACCGTCCGACACAACACGACTTGAAGAGAAACAAAGGAAACTTACGAGTGGACTTAATGACTTGATACAATTTGCATATGAGTCAGAGCTGCACAAATGCACAAATAGATACACACACTGCCAGAAACACACTGCAACACAACACAACTTAACACGTGCTAAACAGGGAGTGGCAACTGAGAGAATGAAAGTATTTTTAACCTCACCTTTCTTTTAATGTCGGTGAACTGGGAGAACATGAGTGACCAGTAGAAAGCCAGTTCTGATATGTAGTAGCGATAAAGACCTGGAGTCATCACCTGCAGGGGTCAAAGAAAGGTTCAACACAGCTGACAGAAACCACATTCAATATACAGATTTTTGTGATGAGTAAAAAGATTCCATGTGATCACTGCTGTGCTGTGATGTTATAAATCATCAGCCCTCACTTCCTCCCTCAATGAATTGTGGTCCTGTTAACAGTTAATGAAGCAATAATGTGTAAAAACTCACACTTCCAATTTTGTGAAATAAAACATTGATCTGAGTCAGACTCAAGTCTACACAATCACATATTTTACAAAACCATAAAAGTCTGTGTCCAGTCATGTATAATCTACATGAGCATTAGACTAGATGAATCCTTTATGACTGTATTCGCTTTTTACATCTTTTACGTCTTCAGTCTAGATCAGGGGTGTTAAACATAAGGCCCGCAGGCCAAAACTGGCCCACCAAATGGTCCAAGCCAGCCCACGGGGATGAATTTACAAAGTGCAAAAAATTACACGGACAATATTAACTGTTAAGGGTGTCCAGGGGCTACATACAAGTCAATGTGATATATTATACTCTTGTGTGCTTTGTTCTACTCCACTCTTGCTGCTGTAAATTTGGAATTTCCCCTTGTGGGACTAATAAAGGAATATCTTATCTTACATTACCTTAAGTGAAATAATAACATAATAACCTATAAATATTGATAACTCCAAATTGTATCCTTGATCTAACGTGAAAAAAGTAAAATTACATTATGAAAATATTTACATTTACAAACTATCTTTTCAAAATACCGTTTGAATAACCTGAACAAATATGAACAAATTGAAATGCAAGTGCAGTTTTAACAATATCATGCCTGTTACTAAATGTTTGTCTGCATTTGTAGATCCCCTGTATTAACAATAACCTAGACATAATGTTGTTGAAATTGCACTTCTTTTTTTTTTTTTTTCCCCAAAGGTATTTCAGGGTGTACATGGCAGTTCAGGTAATTCACATTTTTATAAAGTAACTGAACCAAAACAAAAATAAAAATTTAGATTTTTATTTAAAGGTTACTATTTTACTGGTCTGGCCCACTTGAGATCACACTGGGCTGTATGTGGCCCCTGAACTAAATGAGTTTGACACCCCTGGTCTAGATGCATGTGAATGCAAAGTGACTGTGATTATTGTAAATACAGTAGGGTTTGTAACTTCGATTAGATTAATAGAGTTTTATTGATCCCTTGGCCAGAGCCCTCAGGAAATTCAGGTTCCAAAAGCAACTGATGATGATTATGTGTCATTTTGACTTATTCTATTACTAACTCTACAATTAGTAGGTCACTAAGCAACAACTCAGTTATATATTAACAGATAGTTTCTTAAGTAGTATTTTCAGCAATGGTTGATGGATAATTTTTATACTGGAAGATGAAATACTATAGCATATTTTAAATTCCCTTTTATCAATCAGAACAGAGAATATAAATTAAGTATATGCTAAGTGATTTAAGACTGTAACAGTATCAGACAACAGCGGAAACACAAGGACGTTTATGCAATATGAGTACATGGTAAATTGCTTTTTTTATGGCACATCAGTATTTACACAAGAACAGGGAAAAGGTGAAGTAAAAGCAAACGGACGAGGTTTCTCCAGGCACTCGGAGCCAGTTACAAAACTGTTAGGTTGGAGAGGAAAATAACTCACAGTTGTTCACTTTTCTGCACAAGTGTTTTGCTTGTAATAAGAGACCAGGTGCTGATGAGTTGTTTCTTTTTATTTTTGAGGTCATTTCTCAGTTCATAGTTAATATTTAGATTACATTAAAAAAATATGGATCATACCTGATAGGGGTAGCCATACCAGCAACGCCGTGTATCCCACATCCAAGGCGACTACAAATACAGCAACAAGAACAAACTACTCGTTAACAAACCAAAAAAAACCCAACAGCAAGATTGTTCTCTATGGAAATAATAATACTATCTAGGCAACAAAAATATGAAAAATCATTGCTCACCTGCCAGAGAAACTGGAACCCATAGGTAAAAATGCACAAATAAAATGTAAACCTCCACCTAGAAATAAACAAAATGTCCAAGAATTATGAGAAAATTCTAAACTGGAAGTACAACAATGCATGAAGATATAATGGAATGACCCAACTATGAACTACAAATTCCTCCTCAGCACTTTATCTGACAATAACGTGTCCTGAAGAAACAACAATCCATCGAACATGTAGATATAAATCTACACATATAACTATGCAGCTGCTGTGTTCTTAAGCCTGCATAGAGGCCAAATGTGAACATAGCTGAAATAAACCTACATGCTTTCGCAGAATTTAGTGTGTGTGCTGGGTTTATCTTCGTTCCTGCGATGTCTAAACCAGCGCTGGACTTTTCGCACCTCCCAGTCCAGCTGCTTAGAGAGACCATCCAGATGGCGAGAGTCTGGATTCTGTGAGAAGACACAAGATGCAGCAAACATGTTAACAGTTAACAATAGGACCAATGGCCCTGTATCTCACCACCACGTTCTATAAAGAATCAATAACTTGAATTTGCGAGGTTGTCAGGTCCTGCAGCTATGTTAGAGTCCTGTGGTCTTGATGCAGGAGATCCATCTTCGAATAGAAGTGGGTGGTACTTTCACTGGAGGATAACTCAACTAATTATATAAAAGTACATATATGACTTACTATCAGTGCTCAGTAGTTACCATATTGATATCTGTAACCATTTCCATGTTATAAGTCATCAAAATGTGACCCAATATAAGTAAAGTAAAATTTTTAATTTTTCAAAAATTTGTCAAATATTCCAAAACTTTAATTTTCAAAACTGTGAACAAACATTGTAGACATTGTCCCAAGGAAGCAACATGTAGTAGTTTTGGAGAGGAAGCTTGCTGAAATGTAGACGGTGACCTTGAGTTTGACCCCTCAAGATCACTCAAGGTCAAAAGGTCATGGACCCAAATGAAAGTCCATACATGACTTACAATCAGTGCTCAATAGTAATTGCATTGATATCTCTAACCACTCCCATACTATAAACCATCAAAATAGGGCCCATTATGAGTAAAGGCAAATGTTTAATATTTCAAAAATTCTTCAAAAATCTAAATATTTCAAAACAGTGAACAAACTTTGGAGACACTGTTCCAAGGAAGCTACATATAAAATTGGAAATGAATCCGACCAGTAGTTTTGTCAGAGAAGATGTTTGAAAAAATTGCTACAAAGACGCCGCTGCCTCCGACAGTGTCTTCACAACAGCTCATGGTCTATCAGCTGGTGAGTTAAAAAGCCAAAGACAGGACCAAGGTTCCTATGGTCCACCCAATGGCATATCTAAAGATAGTAATTGACATTTGTTTGAGCTGTCAAGGTCACTCAAGGTCAAAGGACATGGCACCAAATGAAAGCCCATATGTGGCCTCCTATTACCAATAATAATTATATCAATGTCTTCAACTGTTGTCAAGTTATAGCACTTTGAAATTTGTCCCATTATAAACCAAGAGGGTTTTTAAATTTCAAAAATTCATAAAAAAATTCAAAAATCAATATTTCCCTATTTTTGGAACAAACTTGGTAGACCTTACCCCAAAGATGTTCCACAAGAAACATAAAATCATTCTGACTGACTGTTTCAGAGAAGAAGATTCTTGAAAAACTGTTTATGGACAATGGATGGACAACTGATACCAATAATCCATTGGACCCTTTGGGCCATTGGACTAAAAAACAACAAAGACCTTCATTGTTACCTCTGCATAATATTTTATATACATCATTTTAATAATATACTTTTAGCTGGTTATACATATTGTTGTGGTTCTTTTATTACTTCTCCTAGAATTGCATATTAAAATGAATGACATTTGCATGGTCATTGTGTGAAGAACATTAGCAAAAAGGCTCCAACTGAAACACTGACACTGCACAAAGGTATAGAAGTTTTTGTATGCTTTTATACTCATTCATACAAGTATGTTTGAGTTTAAAAATACATGTCAAAATGATCAGAAATCTGTGCCTTTTCCTTAACCTAGCAGATGACTCAGATTTCAATAATGAATAAACTCTGTTCAGACTGCAGGCAAATGTGGCCCCAATCCAATTTATTTTGCTCATATGTGACCTGTATCTGATCTGTTAACAGATCTGTTGACAGTTTGAACAGCATCCAGTTTTTTCAAATCTGACCCAGGCCATTTTCATATGTGGTCCTAAATCCAATACATATCGAATACTTTGCACTGCGACTTCAAACTGAACGGTCAGGTCGCATTTATCTGACCTTTAAGTCATTTAAATACAACAAACATCACAATTCTGCGTCCCAGGAGGAGGAGTGGCGGGAAAAATACATTTACTTCTGTCAACACAGTGCGTGTCTGCGTTGTCACATATTATGTCAGGACCTCTTTTGCGCATGTGGGTCACTTCAGGGTCACATTCAGTTCATACTCAAAACTGACAGAAGTCGCATTTAATGTGTAATATGACCGAGCACACAAAAAAATCGGATTTCATCAAAAAATCTGACTTGTGCATTAAGACCTGCTGTCTGAACGTAGCCTTACTCAACAAGCGCATATAAAGCAGGAAATAAAGACATCAGATCTTGATCACATCTGCACTCTGTCTCAGTCCAAACAGTAGGCCGCCGCAGAAGTAAAGTGAAACATTGTCTCCAAATGATAATTGGGACAGAAATGTGCACTTGCATAATTGCTTCGTCACAGACTTCAATGCCCATGTTCAGTTCTTTTAGTGGAATTTCATGTGACTTTTGCTTTTCATCAGGTTGCCAATTACAATGAGTTGGTTTATAAACTGCCAGGATCCGGCCCATCTGAGTCACATGCCAGACACCCCAAAGCCTTTGTCTTCACACAGTCGAGCCAAAAAACAAATTCAGGATCAGTAGCAGTAACAGGACGGTAGTTTCCCCCTTTACTAATGCATTTGAACACTTAAGAGAGGGGCTTTTTTCTTGGTCTTGTCTAGTGTAATGATATATTTAACTCTATTTTGTAAAAAGCACTTCTCTTTTCTTTAATTAGTGAAAATATACAAAACAGCATAAACTGATTAAATACAGAAAAGTTACATGACTGATACTAAGTATTACTGAGAATGTTTAATAAAATAAAATGTTTTTATTCCTGCATGTTTCACTTCTTTGGTATTCTTGCTGTGGATCTTGCACTGCTGTTATGTTGCTCTCCAGACACTTGGACAAAGTACTAATCTCTGGAAACATCTGAGATCACAACGATTTCACTTCCTCTATCAAAGGCCAAGGTTCAAGGTCTGGGTGCTTGCTCTTTATCCAAATAAAAATAATATATAAATAATAAGAACAATTCCAGACTTCTTCAAAACTGCTACTTTTATACTTGCATGCCTACTTTTTTAGTTGAGATTGCATTTGTTGTGTGCAGTAGAAAAGTTCATTTTAATAATTGTATGAATGAATGAATGCATAGTAAAATTATGTTCTACTGACAAATGTTTTAAAAACCTATGAAAATCACAAAATTACATGAATATCACACAAACAAGTTTCACTAGAATCATTCCAATACCGACCAGTTAGTGAAATCATATCAAGTTTTTTATATGCTGTCCTCATGTATTTCTTATCTTACAAGATTGTGCCATTGTACATACTCTAAAATTCAACTACGAGAGGAACTTTTTTCCATACCTTCTTAAGACTTAAGACACAAAATTCCAGACTTTTCAAGATCTGGAAAAAAGCGTTTCAAAATTCCATACTTAAGACTTTCAAGACCTGTGCGAGCACGCTGAAGGTACTTTATTATCCCCCAGGGGCAAATTATTGTACAGCCAGTAGTACACACATCAAAAACAAATGACAGATACAATACAAAAACACAAATCACACACTATTCACTATTCAGGAGCCTGATAGCAGCAGGAATAAAAGAGTTTTTGTGCCTATTGGTCCTGTTACATGGTTGGGGGGGGGGTCTGCAACCAAACTGAACCAGCATGAACTCTGACTACAAAGGGTGTGGTCATTTGGAACTGACCAGGCCTTATTCAAAGTTCTAAACTTATGCAGGTGTGTCAGGTCATCTAAAGTCAGTCCTGTGATTCTGTTGCATACCTTCACAATACCCTGAAGTCTGCTTTTATTTTTGATAGTCAGTAGACCAAACCAGCACATACTGTTCATACTGTTTTTGTCACTGTCCATTGCATTTTACTTTTTTTAAAATATATATACGATGTATATACATAGTGAGCGATATTTTGTCTTGCTTTTTTGTATTAACTTGCACCTTAGCCAAGAACTACCTTCCTAAATTTCGTTATGTGTACACATTATGTCAATACAAATTCTTGAATCTCGAAAAGAAAAGGTTAAAACCGACTTAATAAAACAAGAATATAAAGTCTTCAGAAAGTTCCTGTCCACATTAAAGTGCTGAAGTTTCCATTAAAAGTACATGCACTGATGTGCCTTTTTAAAAACAGCATTAATGTTTGCCTCAAAGGACACTTGGATCATGTATCAAAAGAGACAGTGTTGGGACTGACTGAATTGTGGAAGCAGCTATTACATCTATAATATGGCTGCCTACATAGTTGATGCATGTGACGCATTCAAGAGGCACAAGCGGCGTGTGCAATGCATTTCCTTTCACAGTCAACCCATTGAACGCAAGCGAACCAAGGCGACGCGTAAAATGCAATGCATCGCTTGCACAATAGGGGGTAGCTCTGAGTCAGGTACAGTCCAGGTGTCAAACCGGGTGATATTCAGATCAAAATGGCTACCGAAGAAGGGTGTAGTCGGATGTTTGTTGCACTGGACATTTTAAGGGTAGGAATACTGTGGTAACTCACCCAATTCACAGGAGAATAATCACATACACAATCATACCATGTCACTTTTCATTACTGAACATCCTGCTTGACCCTTCAGTTTAAGAACACATAACAGGTAACAATGTTGATTTTGAATCGGCGGTGCAATATATAGACGGTGGTAAGTCAGGCCTCTGAACTGCAACAGAGATGGAATCAGGACGGGGAATTCCAATCTCTTGTTCGGCCTATGCAAATTCTAGACGGGGAGAGGCATTTCAATATTTCCGAATGTCTGTCTCCGACCTGCTGGCTCAAGTGGCTTGCTTTCTGCTGGAGACTCAGGTGAATCACTGTCATCTTCTTCTTCTGTAAATATAACATGTAAATTAAACTACATGGCTTGTGTATTGCTCCCGCCAGTGATGTATGTATTACACATGCCGCGTATAAAAAAATGGACAACACATTTTGAGACGCAAGCACACATCATGGCGACCAATGCATCTCGATGTGTCGCAATGAGTTCACGTCTGCGTACCCTTGTGTTGACTACGAAACGGCCCTAAGACACGTTTTAAAGAGAGATTTTAAAAAAAGATATTAGGTTGTGAAAAGTCCCCAAACCTTTGTGATGGATGTAAACACTTTTTCCAGCACTGCATTGGGTTGAGCTCTTCGTCCAACACCTGGTTGAATATGGAGACTCCGGGCACAGGTACTGGCAATAAATCTGCATCAGAGGTGAAGATGGGATACATGATGGTCAGTCTTAGCTGAAATGTGGTTTAAAAAAAAAACATTTGAAACCGCTTGGGTCTTTTTTTAAGATGAGAATCCTCCTTTTTCAAGATCTTGAATGACTCATGAGCCATCATGAGCTTATGAAGAAAAAATAATCATAAAACACAAATACGTGGGTGTCAAACCCATTCAGCCCAATTTGATCTCAAGTGGGTCAGACCACTAAAATAATAGCATAATAGCCTATAAATACTGACAACTCCAAATTTTTCTCTTTGTTTTAGTGAAAAAACAAAACAAAACATATGAATAACTTAATAACTTGAAAAAAATTGTGAATATCTTGAAAAAGAAAAAAACAACTGATATTTCTTTTCATTTTAACAATATTATGCCTTAACTTATACTTGTGCTTTATGGATCGGATCTAAAAAAGCACAAAACTTTTAGTAACAGGCAGAATATTGTTAAATTACACTTTATTTTCTTTAGATATTTCAGATTGTTCATATTTGTTCAGGTTTTTAACATTTTATTGTCAAAGGCCAATTTGTACATGTAAATATTTTCATAATGTAATATTATTTTTTTCACATTAAACCAAGAAAATTTTGATTTGTCATTATTTCTAGGTTATTATGCTATTATTTTACTTGAGATTACTTTGGGCTGTATGTGGAACCTGGACTGTAACCTTTGCTGACCCAATTTTGACCCACGGGTTGCATGTTTGACACCCCTGCCTTAATAAGTCTTGTAATGATCATATACCATGTCTCGCTACAGCACTATTGCATTACATGATTATTAAGCCCCGTCAGGCTTGTGTCACCTGTAGGTGTAAACTAGGTTTAGGTCTCTTCATATGACATAGTCCAAATTACCAGGGTGGAACAATTGTCCTTAGTGCACGATAATTGACTGACCTTTAACAACGTAGCTCTAGTTACCAAGATGGGTGACAGGATAGTGAATCAGCAGAAAGAGAGGTGAGCAAGAGGAAGGTTAAAAAATGTATTGCACATAATGTTGCTTGAACATAATGATACCATCTGGCATGCTGTTGTTCTGATCAATAAGTCCTCTGGTTACACATGCCTTAACACTTTAGTGCTGACAAATCAGATTTTCATCACCACCTCTGTATGAATATAAATAATACACACTTTGTACAAAGCTGCCTGATGAATAAGACAACTCATTTGATTTACACACGCCATGCGCTCACAGGCTCAACCAATCACATGCATGGACATGGATTGTAGAAATGTAATCCATTTAATGGGTTAGGGAATTCTGACCTAAGGCAATTTGGTACATGGTTTCGGGGGTCTATTTGCAAGAATAGCTCTTCAACAAAGTAAAATATAGCTCCACTACATTTGGACTAGTGTTATGACTCCACTTATGAAGATAAAGAAGCCCAGTCTGTAAACTTCAACTGGAAAGCCTCATTTAGTTAGTACTGATATTCTCCAACCCGACATTATATTAATTTCAATAATCAGAATACTTTATTAATCCCAGGGGGAAATAATTGGGTATTACAGTTGCTCCATTCAAGTAAAATAAAAAGTAGCAGGAAAGATATGATCAATACAACAGATATATATATTTATTTATAAGGGCTGTCAAAATTAATGCATTAATGTGGATTAATTGATCATCATACTTAATCTGATTAAAAATTCAAACGCAATTAACCCATCTGCAGTGCAGAATGACTGAACGGCTCTGGCAACGCATCTGGGGCAGTCTGTCCAAGTAGAGTTAGCGTCATACAAGTGCAAATGGGCAGTTGGTCCGGTAGTGACAGACAGCAGAACCAACTGATAACTGATACTGTTTGCGGACTTTCTTGTGCTTCATATTTGGTTCAGATGGTGTCAAGCATGTGTGGCGACAACTAGCTAAGGAGTACAAAGACAAGTGTGTCTGTCCGACAGTCAAGCATGGTGGTGGGAGTGTCATGGTCTGGGGCTGCATGGGTGCTGCCGGCACTGGGGAGCTACAGTTCATTAAGGGAACCATGAATTAGAGATGCACCGATATCACTTTTTTCCAGACCAAGTACAAGTACTTACATTTGATTACTTACTAATACCAAGCACTGATATGAGTACTTAAACATACCATTACAGTTCTTAGTTACTTTTGAAAATGTATTTTATTGTCATTGTCATTAGTGTGACTGAAGCATTTAATGTGTTGGAATGAGCATTTCTCAATCAATCCACCAGAGGGCACCACTCTGAATTAACCACACTTGCCAAATACCACAAAGAAGAGTAAAGGTTTTTGAGAAGAAGGAAGTCAGTAATAACTAGAAAAGCACTGGGAGAGCACAGACCTTCACCAAGGCAGATCAGTCTCCTCCCCCCTCCCCAATCACCACCAAAATTTAATCATTTGTTCCTTGTGCCAGTATCGACATTTCTTGAAAATTTAATCAAAATCTGTCCAAAACTTTTTGAGTTATCTTGCTAACAGACAAACAAACCCTGATGAAAACAACCTCCTTGGCAGAGGTAACAAACATGGTAACAACAGAGGAGGTAATACTGATGTGGATACTAATATTGATATTGATGAGGGTGTTTGTCATAAATATGTCAGTAGTTTTTCACTAACTCACACAGTTGCTCTTTGAAAAGATTCGCTACCTCCACAGTTCCCGTTGGTACTGTTTCTCCTTCTGGGTACACACAGTCTTATAAGATATGATAATCTTTATATGGCTCTGAGTACGCATCTGCAGGCTCCCAGAAAACAGACAGAATTATGTACAGAATATACACAGAGGACGGATAATACACTCCATCTGTATCCTTCTGTGTCTTTAACGTAAGTTGCAATCAGTGTTACTTTTGTTGCAGTCATTCATTTTGAAAAATCTCCACACTGCTGACATTACTCCTCAGCCGCGTACCAGCTGCACAATGAGGTGAATGTCACGCTGCCGTCAAGTGGTATCGGTATGTTTGTATCTGCGCTTTTATGAGTACGGGTATTAATACACGTGCTCAGTATTGAACTGATACCTAATACTGGTATTGGTATCGGTGCATCCCTACCATGAATGCCAACATGAACTGTGACATACTGAAGCAGAGCATGATCCCCTCTCTTTGGAAATTCAGCCACAGACTAGTATTCCAACATGATAACGATCCCAAACACACACACACACACACACACACACATATATA
>JAPQRP010000024.1:7532718-7547842 GCA_037367295.1 Apogon hyalosoma
ACTTGATTTGAAGTCAATCAGACAAATAGTTCCAGAGATATGAACAAAAGAGTGTTTAGTGATTTTAACCTTTTGAGAGGCCCCTTGTGGGCAATCTAGAAATGGTAAATCGTCCAAAATCAAATCAGCCCTTCCTCTCCATGATATTCATTGATATGGAAAACATGGAATTTCTAAACCGAGTATCTTTCAAGTTATCGTTAACACGAAGGACGGCACAAACGATAATTTTTAAGTCATGAAGCTCCACCTACTGGCAAAATTTGGAACCGTACAGGCATAGCATCATGACATAACACATGCTGAGATCATTACCTTTCTTTTCCACTTGATTTGAGGTCATTTGGACAAATAGTTTCAAAGATATGGCAATATCTTTTTCGCTTAAACTAAGAATTAAAGAAAAAGTCAACTTAAGCAATAACACACTACAGCCATCCTAGTTAATTGAAGAACTCATCCAAATCAATAGTCCTAAGAAACTAACATCTAAACTGTATTCACTCATATCCACCTTAAATAGTACAATAACACTCCCAACAGTCAAGTAGGAAAACGATCTGGCCTTCTCTCCCAACCCCAATTTCTGGGAACAAATCTGTAAAAACACTTTCTCCATGACCACTAACACCGACCTACAACTTATACAATATAGAATCATTCACAGAACTCACATCACTCAAAGCAAATTGTTTAAAATGGGATTGGCCAACTCAGATATCTGTTCATACTGCACATCAGGGAGCACAGAAAACTACTTTGATGCTATTTGGCTTTGCCACCCAGTACACACCCTTTGAATAAAAGTCACTGAAACACTAACCACCATCCTGAGTTCCAGAATCCCAGCATCAGCACCACTTTGTCTTCTTAGCAATATATCCAATGTACACCTCCCATCCAGATTCAAAAACCCATTACTCATTTCTCTAGCTGGCGCTAAAAAAATAATCCTCCAAAACTGGAAATCCAAGAATAAATGTCACATCACTCACTGGACCAACCTCATTTCTGAATATATTTCAATGGAAAAGAATAACGCTCTCCAGAAGAAGCATTTATCAACCTTTTAGAACAACTGGAATCCATTCATAACTTTTTTAAAACAAAGTCGAACACCACATATGTCATCAGAACAGAACACACACACACCCCCACGCACACATACTACGCCTCACTCCCACTCATCATTAATATAATAATTATATACACACACACAAACACATGTACGCCAACGCAATACATCTGAGCAACATTAGCATCTCCAACAGCAACCATTTAGTTTGTCTGCCCCACTGTCTTGTCTCATGTTTGTTCTGTCCCACTGTCTCATCTTATGCCTGTTCTGTTTCACTGCTTTGTGTTATGTCCGTCTTATCCTACTGTCTTGTGTCAATCTGTCATTCTGTTCTGTCCTGTCCCTGTGCACTTTTGTCTATATGAACCCTCCCTCTATGTGTATGTGTACCAGCAAGGAATTGATGACAATATGATTGTAAAACTTGAAATTGTTACTTGTCACTTGTTAAGCACAAGCTGTAATTAAAAATAAAGTTGTCCCCCAAAGAGGCGGGGTGGTGGTGGGTTAAAAAGAATAAATAAAAAAAATAAAATAAAACTGAAGCTAACAACAGTGTTTCTAAAGCAAGGAAATTACCACTACCACAAACATATGCAAGCATTGTAATTTAGCTCTCACTATATATAAACTCAGTGTAATCCAGATGTTTTACGACTACTTTTTACAAAGTAATTACATATAATAAGATTCTAACATGATAATATAAGCTTTAAACTAAGTTGCAAACAGCAAGAATTGCTATCCAAATCACCACAGCAGTACTGAAGGTAGAGAGGAAACATTGAAGTACCTGCATTACATCCACATTAGTTGAATGATAATTCATCACTGATAAAAGCAATGGTCTGTATTATCTTGTAAGCAAGGGCCGTTCACATTTATGACAACGACAGGATGAAGTGACCCAAAATAGCCTGAGCCTGTAGTACTAACTGACAGACAGCAGCAGAAACGAGGGAGAAAAGTGAGATACGCAAACTAATCTATTTAAAGTCAAACGTCAAAACATGCCTGTTCCTTCTCAGACCCCCAATGACACAACATACACACAGTCTGTTACTATGAGACACACTCAGTATGGAATGAGGACCAGACTACACTGTAGTGGCTCAGATGGACATGAAGGCGAGTTACAACCTCAATGGGGGAAACCTTCCCAGAACCAAGGCCTATGAGCTGAGGCACAGGCACGGTTCTATTCATAGAACAGTGCTGGAACTAATTGTGGTGCTCATTTGATTTTGTTAAGCAACATCATGTTTCAACACAAAACAAAAAAGGAACTGATGGTAAAACAGAAGAAACGTGACCAGGGACAATGGCAAATTATGTGGGGAATAAACAAAGACCACGCAGATGAGGGAGGATGTTTAGGGTGACCTATCAACATTTTCTTTACGGTGTCTAGCCCAACTTCCTTCCACAGTCCTTTAAGCAGAAAATATTCAAAGAGAGCAACAACAGATCATAATTCAATTGTGGCTGCTTTAAATCTCATGCACGTCTCAGTTTGTAGTGAACACTGCTCAAACCCATGACACGGCTTAGAAAGGCCTAGGCTTGCACACACACCACAACAGCCTGCAAAGGCACTGCCAACAGCAAAGTAATGATTATGATCAAACAAGAAGAAACTGGTCTAAACTGAGCCTAGTTGGACTGAGGACAGCATTCATATGATGCAGAGAGATGTTTGCCTGCAGGTAGATGAGGAACCCTGCACAAAATGTTTCTAAAGCTTTGTACTGGCAACACAATACCTATCATGACACAGGAGTTATAATTCAATTGGGATATAATGCAATAATGTGAGGTTAAAGCCTTAGCACATGGTAGTATTTCTACATTATTTTGAATTTAAGAAAATCCATAGTTACCTTTTAGTACATTATGATTGAAGTAGTCAGAAAAGAAACAAGAATTCTGCACCTCCTCTTAACTTTACTTACAGGCAATAGAAAAATGACTGTGACATAAAACGGCACAATATATCATTTGAGCATCATCATCGCGATGCATGTGTGCGCAATAGTCACATCACAGGCCCTGCAATGTAGGAGGCAAATGAACATAATGTGTTCTCATCTAATTTCAAGGGTATGTGACACACACACACCAATCACAATTATTTGGACTGAGTCGTTGGTACCAACATTGAAAAATGAGCAACAAACCAGAGAAATTCACCATAAACGAAGACTTGGTGCCAAAAAGAAAAGCAACGTCAGTTATCAGGAATTATTTCAGCTACAAGAAGGATGATACTGAAGCATGTGTTCGATGTCAATGGTGCGTTCCACCTGTTGCCATGAGAGGAAACAACTAATTTGTTTGACCATTTACACCGGCACCACACAGCTGTTATGTCCTCCTGAGTATTTTTTCATATTGCAATATATATCACAGGGTTAAAAAAAATTGCAATGTCAGTTTTTTCCAATATTGTGCAGCCCTACTGTGACAGATGAGGAGGTAGACTTAGGTGTAGATGACTAATCACTGTTGTAGGGGGTTAATAATGTGATTGCCAGCTTTACCAATTTCTGTTAAGGTTCTACTGAGCCTAAGTCTTTCACAGAAGCCACAGGGCGACTCTTAAACCTTCACATTTTGGATTCACTTTTCCACAGTGGAGTGAAAAAGTGTCAGGTCATCTGTCGTTATATTTAGTGTGAGGATTTGGACAGAGAGGACTGAGCTGCAGAGGGAAGGTTTGCATTGTCAAATTCTAGTGTTTCTGCCTCCAGACTTTTGCATCCTGCAGCTTTAAGAAAACATGTTCATATAAGTATCAGCTGCTTTACCAGACCAGCCACTATTCTTTCTGACACTGTACCCCCCATCATCATAAGTCCACTCATTCCATTATCAAGGTCAGTGTCACTGAATCCAAAATACCTCACTCTGTGATTGGGTTTTTCTTTTTGGCCACCAGTTCAGCATTAGTGTGCTCACTGGCATCCATTTCACCCAGTCTACACACCAGATGGTCATGTGGCCATACACTGCACACGCCTCACTGAGTGAACAGTGACTGATTAGTCATTTATTTGTTGCAGGCAGAGGTAATAAACAGATTGCAAACAGTGAACAGGTTATCGCATTCACATGTTTTCATTTAATTCATTGCAACTTGATTAATTGTGCAGCTTCAGAAAGGTAGAGCGGCAAACAGATTAATTAGGCCAATTAAATGCCAGTACACAGACGATGAACAGACGCATCAGAAAAACAAGCTTTATATACCACAGCAGGCAGTGTTATCAATGGGGCTGCTTTTCAACCATGCTGGTGCTCCACTTAGGTTAATTTCACTATTCTGATGTAAAAAATTTCCAATGAAGCCATGAATGAATACCACAATTAGGAAATGAAACATAACCAGATTGTAGCAGGATGTGCCAAAAAAAAAAAAAAAACACACACACAGAAAAAGTTAATGCCATCAGAGTGTGAACAGTGTGTGTGTATGTGACAAACAGCATGGTCTGTGCTTGGGTTGTTCTTGAGTAGGAAATCAAGCTGTGATGTTTTCTCCCTGATAAATAAATGAATGAAGCAGACTGCTGGCTGAAGTGTTGAACAGTGACACAGCAAATGTTGTCCAGTGGTGAAATGGAATGTAGCACTTTAACTCAACTATTGTACTTGAGTACAAATTTGACATACTTGAGTTATACATGAGTATTTCTATTTTATTGAAAATGCCACAAATGCCACACAGCTGAAAAATGGCCTCTTTTCTGAGCTTGTAAAATGTTGACTGTCAGGATCTCACAGGAAGGTAATTCTATATCCATGTGATGATCTTTGAGAAAATAATGCATTTCTGTAGCTTAAACTACCAGTGGTACAAACGGTGGCTTAAAAGAGCTCACCATCTGTAGCAGGTTCTATTTTACTGCACAATGACTACTTCTACTTTATGTACTCTTATGTACAGTTTGAATGCAGAATCTGAAGTGGTGCATTTCCCCAGTGCGGTATTCATACTTTTCCTTAGAAGATAAATGATCTGAGGGCTTCCACTACTGACACTCTGTGATAACATCGCTCTGGCTCAGGCCAGACTCTCACTAGGCCAGCCTCCTGAGTCGGGTGACCCAGGCAATGTGCATCTTATCCAATGCCTCAGTGACACTGTGAGCATCTCCATTATCTGATTGCTTTCTTATTTACACCCAGTTGACCACATCTAAGTCAAAGTGCTTAATTCTGTGTTTGAGGCTGCTCTGTAGATGTTACGTCTAAAACCAAAGTGCCAACGCTCCCTCTGCTGCTGCATAAACAATTAAGAGTTACAGGAATATTTAGGTCATGGACTCCAACCTGCAATATTTAAATAAAAGCATTGTTGCATTGCTTCTGTCCTATATAAAGTGTTGTCCCTCGTACACGATTATGTGTGTCATCAGATCACTACAGAATGCCCTTTGCACACATTGCTCAATTTTATCATGTATATTCAAAAGAATATCTAACGACCGTATCTCATAAAGTAGGCCTATTTCCCAACATCCTGATACCCCACCACAAAAATGTGTCTGTACTTTACAAACAATAAACTCTAGCCATTGTTAGAGAAATCAGTGAAACTTTGACCAACCTAATTTTTAAAAGAATTTTGTTCTTGTTCGTTTGTTTAATTCAGCTTAATGATTTGATATTAAAGGCGATATGTATTGGCTGCTATGGTGTCCTCTGGACTGGATTCACTATCAGTTATGACCAACATTATATGAAGAAGAACCAAAGAAAGTTTGTGATACAAGATGATAAAAAAAAAAAAATTACAGTCAAGCCTGAGCATGGTGTTAGGCCTAACACCAGTGAAACTGCCATATTTAGTGTTTCAGTAGCGGAAGTGGTTTTGCCACTGTGTCAGTGGACCACTTGGATGCACACAAGACCTAAGGTCTAGCGCTGGGCGATACCACACTGATTCAATACAATACCAATTACTTTTTGGTATATATATTAGATACCTGATAATGATACTTTCCATGTTTTTTTTTTCCTTTTAATTAAAATGTTACACTTAATAGACATCTCACATGACAAATACTGACCATTTAACAGCTTTAATGTGCATAACCTTTGGTGGCCATTTTCTTAAGCAATGAAATAAGTTTAGACAAATACATAAATAATAAACATAAATATTAATTAAAATATAAAAATAAAACACAAATAATATAAATATGAATTAAATAAAAATGGCAAAATAAACACATAAATAATAAATAATTCTCACATATGAATTAAATACAAATAAAGAAATAATACACATGAATTTTAAAAATTACATAATTTGAATGTATTCATCGAATTCAATGAAATGGTCACAACTCCAAAGGCCTTTTTTTTTTTTCAACAAGACCTACACTTTTCACATTTTTATCACAACACAAAGTGAGAAAAGCATAAAACTGACTGCAAAACCTTGAAGTAAGTTACCCTATAAGATTCAGATGTGACACAGGCACTTTTATATCACATTTATTAATTAATATCGATACTTCATTAGTGTAATTGATCCTCAAATAAGTAGTGGGCTGTGGCCATGGCTTAGGAGGTAGAGTGGGTCATCCAATAACTGAAGGGTTGGTGGTTCAAATCCCACTAGTCCTAGTCTTTGGCAGTCCTTGGGCAAGACACTTCACCCTCCAGTGTTGCTACTCACACTGGTGTATGAATGCGTCTGAATGTTTGGTGGTGATCGGAGGGGCCGTAGGCACGGATTGGCAACCACGCTTCTGTCAGCCTGGGCAGCTGTGGCTACATATGTAGTTTACCACCACCAGAGTGTGAATGTGAGAGCGAATGAATAATGGATCCACTGTACGTGCTTTGAGTATGCGTTAATAGAAAAGCGCTATATACATCTAATCCATTAGTGTGTGAGTATCGATAGACCGATACCGCAGAATCGATACGCCCAGTGATCTTAAAATTGATGACTTTTGACCTCAGTTATGGGTTTGTAAAATTTGTTCTCTTCCCTCCTCCTCTTCTGAGACTGACAAGCTAGATAAGACATTGAAACTCAGCATCAGCGACAAAGATCTGTCTCAGGAAGTAAATGTGTGGAACCAGTAGTTATTGGCAGATCACACCATACTTGACACTGCAGACTTGCCCAACAAGGGGGGCAAACTGAGAACAGATTCCAGTTGAAAGAAGATTCCACTGAAATTGTATGCCTTCAAACTTATAAATTCCATCAATAGTAGCATGATTTTGTAAGTTGCTCAAAACAATAACATTAAACTGATTCTGTATAAATGTGTTGCTTTTAATGGTAACATGGATGATACAAATAAAATGATGCAGAGAAACACCCAAAAACATGTTCCCTTGCATTTAGAGAACTGATTTGTGGGCACCAAGTATCACAGTGCTTTTTTATGTTTTGACTCAGTTTACCTTTATGAAAAAAAATCAGCTTTTGCTGTTTGGATATCACATTTAAATTAATTTTGCAGTTTCTATAATATTCCAATTCATTATTCAGTGCTAGTCTATGTTGAGGTAAACATGCAACTCAGAGTCGAGAAACATAGCGGAAGAGAACAGTCCTGCGTATGGCATCATTTCACAATGAAAGAATAGGAAACCAGGTTGTGATGTTGAAACCACAGTAACATGCTGAAATATATGAGGGGTTCAACGGTAATTTTCAATTTCATTTGGCTGGTGGGTCAAGAACACTACTGGCTTGAAGTCAATGTTTTACTTGCCCTGATGAAAGTTGTTTTACGCATTAATACTCATCAAACTACAATAAATGATAGAGTTAATAGTCATGTTTAAACTGCATATGCAACTCCTTGGAGAGATGAGACAGAAGAACAAAAAAACAACTCAAATGTTTTCATCTTCAGTTTTGGGGCAAAAACAGTATTTAACTGTTTTGCAGGTATAATGCTTCTGGACTATGAAATCCAACATGACATTTACCCTCCCCAGGGAAGCAGGTCACATATTTCTATGCAACATGAGCTTATATTCCTGTAATGCAATTTGTTTTTGGCAAACTTGTGCACAAATGCCACCGCTGAATCCTTAAAATCCATGTAGGTGGATTTTTCCCCTCACACAAGAATTTCATGAATAGGTAAAGAAATGGAACAACAAACAGATTCAACAATGATGTTGTATCAATGAAATCTTATCATTTCCTATCCCTGAAGTACAAGAGCCTATCACTACACTGAAACTGGCTAACAAGAAATCCCACTACTTCTTTTCTTATCAGCGGTATAGTAGTAAGTTCTGACATGTCTTATCATTATTTGAGGAAGAGGGTCAGGTCAAGGCGATAACTTCAGAACACCTCACCTACGAAACAACATGTCAGAGGAATGATTAAAACTCATTCCTCTGGTTTGTAAAAGTAGAATGCCTCGAGGACATCTCCACTCAGTTATGTGGCAAGGCCTGTAGCTGGCAGGCATCCAAGTGTGTGCCAAGTCTGGGAGTGTAAAACTGTGTCTTGGATGCCATGTCACCACATTATTACCCTCTCCACCTCTGCAGCCTGAACAAAAGCACAAGTTAACCTTTACAGGGGGACTGGATGGAGATCCCCAGAAAGAGATGACATTGTCACATAAGCAGGGTAACATCACTCAAGGACATTACAAGACACACACGACAGACATTTAATGTGTATAAAAATAGAAGGAAATAGCCCCAAATTCCTCAGCCATGAAGTCTGTATAAATGTGAAGGATTAGCCTCATTTGAAAAGGCTGAATTTACTTCAAGTTAGCCCCAAAAGAGACCATGTTTAGCTAAGTAGCTGGCAAGTATAGCATAATGTCTCTACAAGTAGGGTGAGGAAGAGCTAAATAAAGATCTGTAAAAGGTTGTCAGTGTGCCATTGAAGAAATGGGGGTTTCCAAGAGGAAAGTGTGTGAAGTCCTCGGTTCTCAACAGTGTGGTGGTCCTCCCACAGCTAGCAGCTGCCCATCACTGAACTACTGTGGGAAAATGTCCGCTAAACTTACTTTTACGACCTGACTCTGTCCCGTTACAGGAAAACAACAAACACTTGAAGTACAAACCTCTCAAAGAATATCCTGACGACGAAAATTCCCAAAGCCACCGGTAAAGCAGTAAACAAGTGTCCAGCTTTAGGATACTCCACCCCGGGAGCTGGGTCCGCCAGATCCGCCCAGGTTACGTTGTGTGGCAGCCAAAATCTCTCGTTCCAAAACCAGGCTGAAAGAGCAGCCATGTTTCACAGGGTTCCTGTCCCCGCACGGACACAACAAATACGTTTATTACCCAGACAAAAAAGATGTGTACAACTTGTTGAACGCCTCCCCTGACCCTCGGCCACTGTGTGAGGACTTACTGGCCACACTCAACTTTACCGCAACAGCGTAAAGCCACGCCAAACCGGACAGGCACTTCCGGTTGACCCCTACAAAATAAGACTCAATAAAGCGCGCGGTTTCGAGGAAATTTGAAGTATTTTGATTTTTTTTTTCTTTTTTTTTTTTTTTTCTGAAATGTAATACGTTTTAATTAGTTTTAAGTGCTTCTAAGACTTTAATACATGAGACTTGAGTCTGGTTTGACACCATAAAATGACTGAATATATCATGTGCTGTGTTTCCTCCGCTAAAGAAACGCTTGGACGTTTTAGTGAATTCAATTAAAAATAAGATTACAAGCACTGTGCGTGTCGTTTTCCCTGTTTTAGAGTATTTTTATGTATAACTGAAGTGTGCATTTGGCGCTATTGCTCGTGTTTTAATGCATTTTACCTGTTATGTTGATGTGAAAACTGCGCAGAATTAAATTGGCTCGCAAATTACAGAAATGTCTACATCAACATCAGAATGATAACTAAATAAAATGCATTCCTTATTTATAAATAATAACTCACAATCAACTCTAAAGGGTTCAAACCTCGGTTGGAGCTCAGCCAAAGCAGTGGGGACCACCGATTTGAGTTTTTATTTTGGCATTGAATTTCCCTTTTCCGGTGCACATCGCCTGTCATAGTGTCATTGACACGTGTTGGCTGCCGCCCTCAGATGAGTGGGAACTGGAATTGAGGAAGTGAGGGGAGTCCCGCCTCCCGCTGAAGGGATGGGTGCAATGCATGCATGACATCCATCTCCGTAGCTTACTGTTTGTTTGTTGGAGGAGCTGAGCCACAGACTCCAAAAGCAGAGTTAATTTATTCAACTGTGTAAACCTATAAATAAATGATCTATCTAACTCCACAGATGGGCTTTAGGCTGTGGATGTCAAAGGTGGAGCTGACAAGGCTGATGTGATTGATGTAATGGCACAGCCAAGTGGCCATTACGCCTATTACAACTACAAATCATCAGATATTACGCAACAACTTGACCTGAAAAAGAGGCTGCAATGTATTTATGTGTTTATTTTAAGAAATCATAGATACACTGAACCCTATAACGTAGGATAGATTTCAAAACGTTTTGTGTAAAATACGACAAACTATGATACATCACAATGCTTGTGCACAGTATTTTCAGTAGGGGCATCCCTCCATCTGCATGGATGAGGCAGCTGCACTGCAGTTCAGTATCTAATTATAGGCAGACATTTGCCCCTTTGGAGTGTGGTATTATTAGAGATCTCACAGGACAGTTGACTCAATAACTATGCAAGCGATTTCAGCCATGGAATCCAATTTTAAACAAGTGGCAAATGATGTAACTCCAGTTCACTACTCAACTTAGGAAGCACTTCCGTGCTCAAGCAGGTTTTGGAGATTATTATTCTGATGGGGAAGGGTATGTATGCTGCATTTAGTTGACAATCTAAATTATGGTTCCTCACAGGGGCTGGGAATTAATGAGATGCACTGGCATATGGTGAAAGACAGATGGTTGTTAATGAACACACACTGTCAGAATCCACAAAGACAGATATTTTTTGAATAAATTAACAGATTACAAGACCTGTTAGTCAAACCATTTTAGAATATGATTTGAATATGGACAAATTAATGTAGTAGTCATAATCCACACTGAGTTCCATGTTCATCACCTATGAGGACTGTGACTGAACGAGGACGGGGTCTTAAAGAAAGGTTAAAGTCAACGGTGTAGAAAATGGTAAAGGTGAAGAGTTTAGAGTGGCAGTCTGCTTAAGCTCAGCTCAGGTTACGGAGAGGGCAGCAAAGTGTCTGCAGTGCAGAGGTCCTGTAGGCACTTTGAGAGAAAACACAAAACATTAAGCATGAAACTAGACCCAAAAGTCATTAGTTCAATCCTTTATTCCAAAATAAAATCTTGTTCAGTAATATAAGTACCTATATCTCTGCCAAAAGGCAGATTAAGGCACTTTTATCAGTCCATTGTACATTCATATTCTTGACAAGGTTTTTGGTTTGTGTAAGAAAATGTACTTTAAGTTAGTAAAATGTTTTTGAGAAATAAATACCTTTAAATGGATGGTTTTACAGTAGTACATGTAATACAACAGCAGCAGCTCCAGAAGATGGAGAGAAACTCCACTCAAGTTTTTTTTTGTTTTTTTTTTAAATTTTCTCCATTCAGTCTGTTTTAATCTAGTGTGTATACAATTAAATCAGTGAACAGTCATTTAGTTCATCAGGCTGTGTGTCAGTCCTTTACATGTGCTCTGGATGGTTTTGCAAACAGCTGATAAACTCTGTGACTGGATGGCCATTAAAGCAGATCTGGTAAACAGCAGTGAAAAGAGGAAACCTGGAGAGGGGAACAGACAGTTGTGAATAATCAGAATAAATGAATACCTTAAAATGTCAGGATGACATTAATATCAACCACTCTGCGGGGCCATTCTGATTACATACAAAGATAATTATCATGATTATAATGAAAATAAAATAAAAGATGAAATACACTTACTTTGCCACCATGTTTTTCTGTGTCAAGACTTGATGGACCTCACTTGCTGTTGCAGGACCTTGGAGCTTCTGACCGTTCAGCAGCTCATTTTCTAACTGTTCAATTGTCTAAACAAACAGATAGTTTAGATTATACTTTCATGATGGTATCAAAGGGAAACAGAGGGGAAAGAGCAGCTGTTCCACATACTTTTCCTGTTTTGGCAAATGCTTCCCCGATTTTACGGTTGCGTCCACCGTAGCAGGTTGTGATGAGGTCAGCGATGCCGCAGCTCTCCAGGAAAGTGGCCGGAGACACGGGGCAGTTGGTGCAGAAAACCTTGGCGAAAGCAATCATCTCCATCAGGCCGAGACGAATCACTGCTGCCTTGGTGTTGTCGCCAAATCCCAGGCCATCACAGAAACCTGCGCCCACTGCTACAATATTCTGTGATAATGGTACAGAGGAGAGGATGATGTTACTTTATTACACTTTTCTTATTTTCTACTATAACAAATGCAGTGGGTTGGAAAAGAAAAAGATTTTGTCCAATTGCATCGATTTTCAACACATGATCTACACTCAATGTGAACAAACAGGAAGTTGTATTAAGTATTTCTGTTGCAAATGCTTGGTTGAAATTTTTTTCAGTAATTATTAAAAAATAGTTTGACATTTTGTTTTACTATTTGCAAACTTTGTTTCAAAACAAACATATCTGCTTAGCATCTTTTTTTTTTTTTTTTTTAATTTACCTTGTTAACCTTTGCAGAAAAGACCTGTAAAAACATGCACAGACAGCTGACCTTTTTACCCTGACATGTTTAAATGCATCGTGTGAAAGAGTGTTTACACTGATGTCACATTCCCACTAGAACACTCTCGTCTCCTGGACCATGAGGCAAAACATGCTACAACATGACAACATTTAGCTGAGCAAACTATGTAATCGAGGATAAAATTAGTGATTATCTTTTTACATGCGGTTAGAGTCGACGGTGATCCTTACAACTTACAAAAGTGTTTGGACATTTACATGTAACTACAAATATAAACCTGATTTCAAAGCCAGGAACATACATAAAGCAGAGCCTGAAGCCATTTAAAATCTTTGACAGTAGGCCATCATTTCGTCCTACATTAAATACATTTGGAATAATACAACATAGAAAGTAATACTACTTTGTGTGTATTTGGCGGTAACAATAGTGATGTAATATATGTATGATGAGGCTATTAGCTTACTGTTCTATAAAACAGCATTTGTAAATATGTGAAGGCAATTTCACTTATATAACAGACCAAATATTTGCATTTCTCTGCAAGTGCATAAAGGCTCTTGACCATTTTAGATGTGTTTTTGTTTTGTTTTTTTTGTGCTTTTGGGCTGTTTCTCTTTACATCAGTCTTTCTGCCACTCAATGTGTGTTTCAATTTTCTGTAACATCACCTACATAACCTCTACAATGCATTTACGAGAGCATAAAAACAAGCTTACACTGATGTGAATTACACCTTTTCAAAGTCAAGGAGTAATTGTTTGCATTGAGGGGAAAAGCCAAACCTTGAGCGCTCCACAGATTTCCACAACATCCGACTCTTCCACCACAGTCACACGGAAGTTGGTGGTCTGCATCAGGTCCTTCAACATGGGCCCATGTGCTTTGTCTGTGCACCCTGTGTCCAAATATACACCAAAAATATTGAGCCAGTGTCTGCAGAGCACAAATTCTTTTAGTGGATACAAAATATGCTTTGATTAAATATCACATATCTATTGGTCATGTTGTTTTCTGCAGATAAACTCTGCCTCCTAATCACTATGTAAATATTCAAAAAAGCATAAAATGAATCTTTAAAAGATGCCTGTGTGCAGAATCCATCCTGTACTTAACTTTCTCAACAAATGTCATCTCTAAAGGGTAAATACCCCCCAAAATGATGCATGTTTAATTTAAGAATTAAACCCTTTAAATGTCAGTTTCTCCCGCATACCAATGGTTGTTTCACAGAACTTCTCATCGGCAACCTCGTTGGCAATGTTGGCTCCCATGAGGACCGTCATTGTGATGCCCAGTTTTGTTCGGATGACCTCGGAGATCAGCTTTAGACCCTCTGGACTTGCATCGACACCCTAAAGGAGACAAGTTCACACAGTTCCCATGCGTAATTAGAGCACTCCTGAAACCCGTGTACCAACAGACGGGGATCTCACTTACTGTGTTGTATGAATACACAATCGTACCTTGATGAGAGACATTCCTATAGCGTCTTTCTTGATGTGATCTTTGATAGTATCGCACACTCTGACAATGAACTGGTGAGGGACAACGAAGATCAGGATGTCAGCTCCCTTCACAGCCTCTGTCAGGTCTGGAACGGCGAGCTGATGAGGACACACAAAGCATGGTGACATTTAACCCATAAAGACCCAAACAACCACTGGTGACCAAACTCATCTACCAATCTAAAATGTTTAGTTACTTCTGATCCACTAATCTTATCAATACATGTAAATAATTAGTGTAAAATGCAGTTTGTCATGTTTCGATCGTCATCAGATATGACCCATTTGGACGTGGAAACACTGTCATCTTCTACAACATTGATTCACAAGTAAAACCCATGGAGTTGAATCAATGACAGTGGTTGGAAGCACTGGGTTTATGTTCAGTTAATGAGAGATTTTATTGCTAAAGTCACTTTTTTTTCACTTTTCTCTATTTCTGACATAATAACCCTCAACTTTAATCTGAGCTTTAATTAACATCTACATGATCAGTAAATATAGAAAAATGCCTGATTTTCACTTAAAAAACACAAAATGCAGAGGATAATATTATAATAAATGGTGATAAATCACTTTAGAAAGGCTACATAGAGGGAACAAATCATTTTTGCAATTGCTACTAAAGTAGCACTGGGTCTTTATAGGTTAAAGCAGTGGTTCCCAACCTTTTTTGTCTTGTGACCCCATTTTAACATCACACATTTCTGGTGACCCCAGACATTCAAAACAGATAATTTTTTTTGCTAAAATTAATTTGTTTTTGATCATGTAATAGTTTGCAATACTATGTTGCAAATAAACGTTAATTTTAGACGACATTTAGTCTATATAATGTATATTATTCTGGACGGAGGCAGTAAAGCCAGGTGTAGATTACTGCACAAAGGGAGA
>JAPQRP010000024.1:7547942-7578917 GCA_037367295.1 Apogon hyalosoma
CATTTGACAGATAAACAGTACCACAGTGCTTCAGTTTGGACATTTGACAGATAAACAGTACCACAGTGCTTCAGTTTCAGCTTCACAGTTTGTCATGTCTTTTATGGATTGGGACTGTCTCTCTCAACTCACCATATATTTTTTATTAGTAAGGTTTTATTCTTATTCTTATCAATTACTAGAAATTTCAGGTGACCCCATTTGAATTCCAGGCGACCCCACATGGGGTCCTGACCCCAAGGCTGAAAACCACTGGGTGAAAGCAGAGTTCCCTCTGTCACTTGTTCAGTCAGTAGCTGAGTGTCTTTAAAATGCATGCATTGTAATGTTATTCTCCCCAGAACAAAGGGCAGTTTTGTTCTTACCACATTGGGGGGCAGCTTGTGACCAGGAAGATATTTGACATTTTCATGGTCTGTGTTGATGATTTCTGTGAGTTTACGGCCATTCACCATCTCCTCGAACACCCACATGTTTACTGTGGTGTCAAACTTGTCATATTTGGCAGCGTTGGCACCCACTATTTTGGCAATGGCAGAGCCCCTGTGGAAAGTGAGACATGAAGATGATCACTTTGTTGCCAGGATAACAAACAGCAGAATTTAATGTGGGAATGAACAGGTTTCAGTATCTGAGTGTGAATAATGTGGTCCTGCTGAGATACCATGAAGTGATGATCACACAGTTAATATCTAATGGAACTGTAGGAGTGACGCTAGATTTACTTTAATGTAACTTTTAACTAGTGCTGAGGTTGTGTCTTCACTCATGGTCCGCAGTCAGCACAAACTGACCACAGTTTCAGAAATATGAATATGAAAATAAATCAGCTACACATTTCTTGATTATTTAAGCAATTAAATACAATGATGTACTTAGAATTGAACCTGTGATTCCCCCCACCCCTTATATACTGGATTGTAGTAAAGAAATTTAGGGTCACATTACTAGCATAGTTTTTGGATAAGAATAACAGGTGAAAACAAAAACAAACTGACCAGACTATTTTTGTAGATTGAGGTCTAAAGGTTTAAACACAGGTTATGTATGTACAAGTCAAAGATGAGACATTCCACCTCAAGGTCCATGAAGGACAGAGGAGAAGAAACTACCTTAAAAACACAGCTATGACTAATTCACACAAGTGGAACTAGACCAAAGTTACACTAAGGAATATCTAAGCCTTAATAAAGAAAACAAGATAAAATCAGATCAGATTGGAAATGTACAAACACAGGTAGTACCCTACGGCATTTAGAGTTGTAGTAATTAATCAACAACTATTTGACCAATGGTTTGAATATTATTCAAAGAAAAGGTACATGAAAATTCTCTGATTCCAGCTACTTAAAAGTGAATATTTTTTGGTTTCCTCTCTCCTCTGTGACAGTAAACTGAATATCTTTCGGGTTTTGGGTCAAACAAGACATTTAAGGACAACATCACAGGTCTGGGAAACACTGATCAGTATTCTATAACCATTAATCTATTAATCAAGATATAAACAGGATAATGAAGATACTAATCTACAGATAAATTGACAGTGAAAATAATCATTAGTTATAGCATTAATGGCATTTTAATAAAATATAATCTCTGTTATGTACATAATGTCTCCCTCATTATTTTCTAATCAGCATACCATGAAATAATCATTACCAAATATTATTACATGTAAACTCAACAGGTAGCCAGTACTGTCAGTTTTAGTTTCAGATTCTTCATGTTAATGTTGAAACTAAACTGGAGGTTTGTCTCCACCTCTCGCCATTGTACATATGTCACTAAATAGCGTTGCTTAAAGTTCATGCATTTTTTATTTCATGACATGGGGCACTAGGCCCTGGGCAGATTTGGTCCCCATGATTCATGGATACGGCCCTGAGTTTCAGGACAATAGAAGGGATATGGGTTTATGGTAAAATATAAAGAATGCTTTAAAAATATTTCATTCCTTTACCTTTATGAGCCAAAACCTGTGAACTGAACTTTTAGTAGCTGGGTAACTACACAAAACATAGCAAATGTTTAAGTTACCTGAACCACTCTGACTGGGACTCTCAGTACAACCTTAGGGGAACCTGCATGTTCAAGAAATCAAAGGCAAGGGCCAACACAAAAGGCAAATGCATATCTGTAATTGGAGTAAAATTATGGAATAACCTTGATAAAGAATTCAAGTCAGTCACCACATTTAAAAAGGATGTTTAAAACTAAGGTATTCAATAAATATAGAATATTAGGATAAAGTAGGCTAATTAGTATGAATCTAAGATTTTGCTCAGATTATATTATTTGTTTTATTTATATTATTGTTTCAAACTGTGCCATCTTGTTATCTCGTTTTGTTTCTGCATCTTTCCTTCTTGTAAATTGTGTAGGCATAAATAACCTGTTGCTTCAGCTTACGCCTTTTCATCCAAGTTTAATCTAGAAATCCAAACTGTGTGCATGTATATATCATGTTCTGTTAAATGGATGAATAAATTACTATTACTACTACACTAACCACTACCCGTGTAACATAGAACAACACAATCGCTGTAAATATTATATAGTTAAACTGTGAGTTTATTTCCATGCACCTCCTACAGTGACAGATACTGTAAGTGTCAGTATGTTGGCCTTTATTTGCAGATCCTCTGTCAGTTGTCAGAGCAGCATTAAAATGTCATCCTGGCTGTGGATGATCATCAACACTACATGAATGATGATTCAGCACCAGTGCAGCTGTAGAATAATAAAGGCACTAGCCGTTTTTCATCATAGAGCTTTTGTTGAGGCGTCAAAAGGTCAAGGCTTCTCAGTCACAGCCTGTCTCTGAGGACCTCCATTCTGCAAAGTGAAAACTCTGCTGCAGTCTTGCAAAACAGCAGGCGAGTTTATGAACTCCATGAATTATTTATCTAATGTTACGAAAGACTACTTTATCCCTTTTATGAAAAATATCTCACTATCAAGTTTGCCAATGTTCACACTGCATTCACTGGGGAAACAAATGGAATGAGGAGGCAAATCCAAGCCACAGAAATGTCTCCAGTAGGTTTATGATACTTTACCAGGCCTAGACTCAGACTGTAAATGTGAAGCAGCTTCATGTGCATGAATGCAGAAGGTGTGGACTCACCAGTTACCAGAGCCCACCACACAGACTTTCCTTGGAGCTGCCATCATGTGTCTGACCTTCCAGACGGAGCTGCTGCCGGTGCAAAGACAACTAAACCTGGGACTAAACCTATTTATACCCAACACACTGCTGAGCAGAGCAAAGGCACACCCTCCTCCTCTTCCTCCTCCTCCTCCTCTATGGGCCGGTCCTCCCAGTTGCCTCTGTCAGGGCCAAATAGCCAGTCACTACAAGAAACCAGATCCTTCACAGCCTTACTGCTGGTTTATGGTGAACACTTAAATGCAAGTGGAAATGGAAGCTGAAGTGATACATTCTGTTACAGCAGTGGCACAATCTGACTGGTACATTTACTCTGATACTTTCACTTTTTCCACTATAATGACAGAAGACATTGTATTTGGGTAATCCACTACATTTTTCTGACAGCCTTAGTTTAGTTAGGCCTAGTAGTTGTTTTGCAGATTCATAGTACAAACCCAATTCCAAAAAGTTGGAATGTTGTGTAAAATATAAAAACAGAATGTAGTGATTTGTAAATCTCAAACATTCACTTGTTTGTTTAGTCTTGAAATTTTTATAAATGGTTGAAAACAGGCTATTATTACCCCGCCCTCTGAAGGGGAGGCGAGGGTATTGTTTTTGGTTTGTTTTTTGGTTTGTTGGTTTGTCAGCAACTTTACAAAAAAACTACTGGACCTATTTCCATGAAATTTTAAGGAAAGGTGTGAGGTGGTCCAGAATAGATCACATTAAATTTTGGTGAACGTAGGTCAAAGGTCAAGGTCACCAAAAATGTGTTTTTGCCATGATGAGAGATAGGGCAAATCAGGAATTTCCTTTCCATCCCTGTATACTCAGTTTTGCATATTGCTTCTATTTGCTCTCACTGTTGATGTGCATTGACATCAGAACCTTGAAGGGCAAATTTGAAGACTCTAGGTCAAAGGTCAAGGTCACAATAAAGGTCAGAATCTAATTTTGGATGTAACTTTTGAACTAACTCTTAGAGACTTCCAGTGAGCACTAAAAGGCTCGTCTTTCAATTCTGCATCTTGTGTTTATAGATTTTGACCCATTGTTGACCGAAGAGGTCGGGGCTCGGTCAATACATTAAAAACTAAATGGACTATAATGGAAAAATGAGGGGCAATAGAGACTTAGTTACTATTATTGACACATAGGAAACCTGGCACGGGCTTCAAAAGAGCGTCATGACCTTTGACTCTGAGTGACCTTGAAAGGTCAAAATCAAGGTCACAGGATTTTAAATGGTCGTAACTCCAAAAAGAGTGGTGATAAGTACTGTTACTATTGTTGACAGATAGGAAACTACATTTACGCCCCAAAATGGCATCATGACCTTTGACCTAGAAAGGTCAAACCCATAGTCTCACGTTTTGAGAGGGAGATGTCCATTAAGAGTTAAAACGTTTGCGAGGAGCAGGGTTTGTTGTACCTGGCACCACTTGAGGTCTAGAAACATTGGCTTTTTAGAGACATAGTTCTCACATTAAAGTAAATTAACAGTAAATTACAACAAACACTTTAATGTACTTGGTACACAGACCTGCACCCCAAAAACAAACAAAAAAAGATGGACATATACTAAAAGGATAAAAGTTAACGCTTACATAAATTTACAAATTAGGTCACATCATTATGTATAAAAAAAAGCAAACATTGAAGCTGGATGTTTAGCTTTAGTCAAAACTGTAGAGCAAAATTAAGTACAGAGGATGAAAAGTAAAAATGGTGGTATTTACTTTCCTCACTGCTATAGATCCTCCTTGTCATAGAAGTATAGTTTACAACTGAAAATGTATGAGTCTAGTAACGTCATTAACAAGGCTTTTACACAGCCTAAATTAAACAGTTTAAATGAATAAATCTACCGCAAATATATAAACTAACTTTACACACATACGGACAAGGTAAAGCACCAAATGTCCCACACACTCCAGTTAAAATAAAGACCAAGCTTTGAATCAGACAGAGTTTTACATATCCTTTATTATAACATAATAAGAACATACAGAAAAATAGGTTTGGTCCATGAAAAAGTCTGCAGATTCAAATAATACTACAATCCCCCAGTGTTGTGTTTTTACACCCCAAAGGTTCCCATGTTTATTTCAGATCATCTACTCGCCCAAAACCCAATTAGTGTATTTTTGGAATTTATTAAACATAGTACGTCACAAAAGTTTTCAGTCGGCACTCTCGTCTTTGCGATTACAGATACACAAATGTGCAAGTCCAAAAAAGGTGTCAGTTCTTCAGCCATAGTGTCGGAGAAGCCACGACTCTTTCCATCTGCAGGGCCTTGTCAGACCAAGGCTGTGGTCGCTGTGTGTGGTTTCTCTGCTCTTCAGTAAAATACACAGAAGGCAGATAAATCAACTCTTTTAGATTTTGCTGCAAAGGAAACTACAGTCTTTATGTTGTGGAGAGCTAGATCACTGTACTCAGAGGGCAGGTTAAATATAAATACTGGTTCAACTATCTGAGCATAGACAAAGAGTTAAGAAAAACATCTGCCAGGACAGGAGATACAGTTTGACTTGACGTCCATCTTCATGTTTTTCTGTTCAGTATTTACAAAACTATATAGACTAGAGGTACTCATACTAACTACTTCCTTTATTATCTGTACTAACTAACAAGACAAGTACTGATATAATACACATTTTCTAAAGCAAGAATCATTAATAATTATAAAAAAAAAAAAAGCTTAAAAAAATGGCACCAGCTACGTTTCATCTGCCACGACCGATTGTACAACAGACTGTGGCAAAAACTGTCAGAAAACCAATGACAGGTTCCAACAAAGTGACACATGAATGACCAGAATGTGCAGCAAAGTGCTCCCACTCATCACAGACACAACCACAATCAATATTTAACCTAACAGGGGGCTGGGCTAGGAGTGTAAAATGTAAATTTACTTTCCAAAAGGGGAAACAAAGAGCAGCACATTCCTGCTGATTTAACATTTTTTTATTATCTTGGGACCAAATGCATTAAAAGTTATGGAGTACAGTCTGCCCTCTGTGTTGTATTTAGGTACAATCTGTGCTTTTGTGTGGGCACAATGTATCAAAATGAATGGAATGCTTCTAGGTAAGGCTTAGACATGCAAGAGAAAATACTTTGTGCTCAATGAGCTCTGGTGAGAAAGGAGGAGGAGGAAGAGGAAGAGGCGGGGGAGTTATAAAAAAAATGTGGAAACTGCAACTAAACTGTAAAAGTAGTTGAGCTGCAACATGAAGATTAAAAGCGACATCCTATATGACGCTGACACCATCTATCTACGTCTAAGTCTGTGAGAAAACTGGGAGGGTTTAATTTTGAACATCCCCCACACACACACACACACACACACACACACGTTATCTTCAATAGCACGGCCTGTTTAGTCGATTGACTTCCATCTGTGGACAAATCTCCTTAGGTGTTCCTGATGCCAAGCGCCTGCTCCAGCTCCTGTCGCCTCTGCTGGACCTGAAAGCCATTTTCACATAGATGATTTAGTCTCCAGTAAATGATGAACAACCTGCAGCTAAATAAGCAGTTCTGAGACACCATTAATTAACAGGGCGTTTTCAAATGGAATGGGAAAATTTGCCTGGTACTCAGAAAATGCTTTTACATGAACCACTAATATTTGAAATAATAGTTGGAATAAAAATACCTCTTTCAACCACTTCAATCAGAATAAAAGTGAATACAATCAGTATTAGTGCTTAATAATCACTGTCTGACTGGAATCAGTCTAAGCTTTCTGATGGGATGTGTTAGACTAGAAACATGGTGGTAGCATAACAAAATGATCTGTGGCTCGTACAACGAGTTTAGTGGAGACCTTCAAAATACATTAGATCAGTACAGTCTTTCACAAGCACGACTCAACACACTCATATGCTGATGATCTCCATCCACACTACTGTTCTGACAGTTTTAGAAATGAGCTCAGAACATTCTAACATGACTGAACTGTATATCAGGAATTGATGCAGATAGTTTGAATACCATCTTGAAACAAACCAGTGGAAGACATGTAAGGACTGATGAGACCCAATGATACGGCAGATGAGGGTGTGTGCTGTCATTTTATTAGTAGGGTTGGGTAAAAAAAATCGATTTGATCAATCTTAGATCGATTTCGTTTTAATTTAGCGTAATCAATTAATAGTGGATGAAATCGACTTTTCAGAGCAGGATCGCGAGTACCTGGCCCAGGTACCGCTGACGCAGAGGCGCAGCCAGCTCACGACAGTTCAGGCGTGGGAGAGATGCAGAGGAAGGACAGGAGGTACCCCTCAACGGGAGGTCCTCCCGTCCTCAAACTCGAAGCCATAGATGATAGGATCACCTATGGCTGAGTATGAATAGAGTAACAGAAACCTACAACGAAAACCCTACAAGATAATAATGTGGGGGGAAAAAGTAAAATATTTCCATAAAATAAAGTAAAAGGATAAAATAAGCAACAAAATGAACAAAAACAGCTAAACTAATCAGAATAAAGATGACAAAGAAGTCTATTCTGTGCCACTGTAGAAACATGGTAATGTTTCTGTCCCGTTCATTATTTAAGCGCCGATTCATCTATTTACTGCTGAAATGTCATTTTTATTTCCTTTATGTCGATATTGATACCAGTATTGATGTGTTGCATGGCTGCTGTTGTCAAATAATCAGGTTACAGCTCAAAATTGTACTTTGGTGTCACTAAATGAATCTGAATCAATCAATTAATAATGAATCAAATCAATATTGGATCGATCGAATAATCGATTCAGAACCTTATGAATCAAAATCGAATCGATTAAGGAAATTGGCCATGATGCCCAGCCCAATTCATTAGTCATTTTTACCTGTCTGTACTATAACACAACCATGGAGTTTTACAACTAATATAGGGTCAGCAGTGTTTCTAAAAGTTTTTAGTTTGTTAAAAATCTGAATTAGAGTTGACAGAAAAAGTCATGTGTGAGTGTGGACATCATTACAATCTAATTCAGCAGTAAACGAGACTGTTATGGGGTTCATCCCTTTGTTGGAGCACTTACAAGACTGGATTGTTGAATGTCCTGATGGTTAAAAGAGGTTCAATACGATGTGTTCAAAAGAATGTTTGAAAAATTAATGATGCTGGAGAAGTTGGAGGAATAGGTTTTGCTTTCTTATACTTCCAGCAGGGAAGAAGCCTCAGTGAGAGGATCCACTTCACACAACAGTACTTTATGTAGATTAAATACTTTGGGCATGTAAACACCTTATTTAGTATTCAGATCTACAGCTGCACTCAAATGTAATTAGGCTGAACTGCAGCTAGAGACATGGCTAACAAGCTGAGGTTTAGCAGTTGCCATATTTGTCAGTTGAAAGTGTAAATATCACCAACCACTACTGATAAGCTCCATAAAATTTTACCTGGTGCGCCTCACATCCAAAGGACAGGTTTGTAATTTATTTAAGTCCCTTGTGTTCTTATTAGTGCTAAAAACTTTTTTTTTTGTGGCTAATTGTTTCTTCTATTCACAAATGTAGCATAACAAAGAAAACACTACTAAGAACAAATGCAGAGTATTTGGAGGACGGGCTCCTGATCTGACTTGGTTACACTGCAAGTCAAATGCTGACTTCAAACAAACTTGTCAGAATGGTCTTTTTAATTCTTCACATAAGGATTTTATGTAACATCATTTAAAACTAGAAACAACAAAACCTACAACAGACATATAAACTGAATCACTGCATCAAGCAAAACTTGTTGCACTGCATATACAGACTTGAAAAATGATAAACCTATCTTTTAAAAGCTCAGGTCAACAAATTCATCCTCTATGAATGTACTCCAAAGTTCATGGAAATCCATCAGATATTTTTTTTTACCAGTTGGACTGAACTGGCCTGTCTTACAGTGGCTAAACAAACAGAGGGAAAAGAACAACATGTGTGCAGATTACCTTGGAGTAGAAGTAGCGACATACGGCCTCCTGGGCCCATGGCTGATAATAGAACTCTGCTCTTCTCTCTTCTTCTGGGTTTCCTACCGCATCTGTCATGGTCTGTGAAGAGAAAATGCCAAAATTAGAACATACACCATCTTAAATAGCCTGGAGCTGAGAACTGAGAACAGTGCACCTGGAATGATAAACAGCATCTAGTAAATCAAACAATGCTGCAGTAGTAATGGACATATTGTTTTGATAAGGTCGACTGAGCTGTTGCTGAGGGAGTCACCGGCCTGCTTTAGACCAAATTACTTCAATTTCACAGAAATTTAACTGAACAAACAGCGCAGGTGGGTGACAGTTGGTCACCTGCTCACTCAGCATACAGAGGGAGGGGGGAGAAGAGTATGTGTTCAGGCCAGCAAATGGTTCAAACTCCCCAGTGATGTTGCTCTCCTGTTACAGCTCAGTGAGCAGGGAGGGCTTTGTGTGTCCAAGGCCTATTCATTCAGTCTTAAAAGAAAGAGCCTTCTGGATTTAACTTGAGTTTTAATTCCTTTTACTGAAAGGATTCGGTAAGTATTTGATTTTGGTTGGTCATTCAGTGCATTCCAAAGTCTGTTAATACAATAAAACAGACAGTTTCTCTGCTGTTTTAAAGCAATATTGAATTCTTTAGACATGCATTAAGGAGAATACATGTATATTACTACATTCACAATATGATTCATCCTGTTGGCATTTATTTCACACTTGTGACAGACTTAATGTACAATATCTCTGAGTTTTGAGTTTTTAGACACCAATCTGTTTGATTATCTGCTTCCTATTAAACTCTGCTGATTGTGTAACTTGTCTATCTTATTTTGTTGCCTTGGTGAAGCACTCTTTGAAAAGGCATATATAAATGAAGATTAAGACAATAATATTAAATAAAGTAGTTTTTTCCTCGTAGTCCAAACTGAGATTCTGACACAGCAGACCACTTTCAACTATTGAGCTCCACATCCAGTAAGAGATCACAGCTGAAAAATTATATATTGACGCTAACCAAGTTGATGTTAATTTTCTCTTTCTTTCTCAGATACTTTTATCCTTCATCATAAATGCCTAGAGTTAGGGTTAAATTATTTGTTATTGGTTTATTACTTTGCATGTTGTCTTTCTTGCTTCTATTTAGTGTGGTTTTTGTTGCAGTTTTGAATTACTTTTATGTGCTGCTGTGTTATATTGAATTCTATTTAGGGTACTGTTGGTGGAAAAGCTGGTATTTCTTCCTTTTCATCGTTGTCAAAGTGGATTTTTTTTTTGTGAATCACTGTTATATAATCAAGTAAACTGCCTCTAGACCTCAGTAACTGACAGTAAGACAGTGTTTACTTCTGAAATGGCTTTAAAAAGGTTCTCTTATTTAAAAACACATTACATAAAACTGTTAATGTGTGTATGAAACACCCGTAACTGATGGGCTGTGAAGGTGAAGGATTTCTCTCCACTGATTCCCTGCTGATGATGGTCACACTCACCTTGAGGTCTCTGCACTGGGACTGCAGCCAGTCGTTGATAAAGCCCTGAGGATCTCGAGCAAAACTCAGCATGAACTCTCTCTGGGTCTTCAGTTGGTTAATGGTCTCAATGGTTTCATGGATCTGATTAAGCAAACAAAGGAAGGACCATCAATTTTAATTAACTAATGAAGTTTTAATTAAACACTCATTGAATGTCATTAATCAAATCTAATGCCACTAACAGAATATGTGAGCACAGATGTTTGCATATTAAAATTTTTCAATTAAAGTCCATTCTCAGTATAAAAAGGACCTTTCATAAATCTTCGTGTTTAAAGGAAACTTAGTGGAAACTAAAAACCAGTTCCTAGGTGAAGCAAAGCAATAATTACTGTAAATATTCACATATGAATGAGTGAAAAATATCTGAGCATCATCTTATGCAACATACAACAGGCTTCTGATTTGTCATTTTCGACAGTTCGACTGCGCACCAAATGCACTGTTCTTCAGCCAAACTTACACAAGTAAGACGACAGAAAACAGAAACAACTGTCACTTTTTCTAGAAGAAATTGGATTTCGATCATAGGAAATACCATGTCAGACCACATGCTAAACACTGCAGCTGACTATGCAGGTGTGCAGGGATCAGTCAGTTTACATCAATGTAGTGTTATTAAACAGTTTTTTCCCTCAAATACACACTAAAAATTGACACTGAAGTTAATGACGAGTTACAAAAGTGACATAAATATCATAATCAAATGAATTTTTAAGACCAGTGGGAAGGGGGTATCATTCTCTGAAGACATTTCAATGCCTAAATTTCATATCATTGGATTTGTCTTTTTAAGACCTGAGGAAACCGGTATCAGGTCAACAGGAACAGGGTGGATGTCAGTAATTGTCACCAACCCAGAAATAAAATCAAAAACTGAATGGTGACTACAAACAATACACAAGCTCTCTATTTACACTGTTGACTTGTGTCAGAACAAAGACTACCCCAGGGGGATGTCTTTTAAGGGAAGGCTTCATGTCTTATCAGTGTGATTACAGCCATCAGAGTGAAGGTAATGACTGCTAGCAGGAGGTCAGGAAGACCTGGCTGACCTGGAAACTCGCTAGAGAAAGGGCAATAATACACAGGCAACAATTGGTGTGAGCATGTATGTGTGAAATTGACCTCAGCAGGCTCACAAAATTGAGAAGAAAAAAAGACACTGGAGGCAGAGGTTCAATGAAAATTGCCCATTCTCCAAATAATTACAAGCCATTTCAACCATTGGCTGAAACTTAATGCCATCAATTTCAAACCATGCTATTTGTTGGAGTCCAAGCTACAGAGCATTTACACAAGATTTAAAAGTGCAACACTTTTAAGCACCACAGAATAAGTGCAGAAATCGTGAAGGAAACAAGAAACAGGACTCCACTTATAGACAACGTTCTTTCAGTGCGCGGACCCCAATGTACATGTGTAAAACTTGGGGGGATAAACACAAAGGTCAGTTTCATCTTTACAAAGAGCAGCTGGTAACTGCTGAGCTGAAGTCTGTACCTTGTTGTCGAGTCCTGCTATTTCCTGCTGACTGGCTGTGGAGAGCAGAAATGAGTTCATCTGGGTTTTCAGCGTGTCGTCCACCTCAACGTCAATGTCATAGCAAGCAGTTTTCTTTTGGTCGTTAGGGTCCACACTGTTGGAAATATTCAGTGTTTACAGTTCATTCATTGCTAGTGTTATGTGATGACAGCAACCTGACCTCAGACATGAAAAATCTTAAAATAAAAAGCAACTGTGGATATTGTTTATGTAATACACACTGATGCACAGGCACCGGGGGGTGTGAGAATAACAAAGACTAATCCGTGCTTGTAATGGTGCTACGGAATTGATAATTGGTGCTCTCAATTCAATAATTGCTGCTCTCTATATATCTGTACCGATTGCCTTGATTTCATCTTACATGCATATACAAACAAGGTAAAAAGGACATAAAAGTAGATGCAGTCTTTTCATCAAACTTGCCATTAGTAAGAAGCAAATTAAACAAAGTTTAGCAACCCCTAAATCACAGAGGAACCATCATAGTAATGGACAATCAGGCTATAATATAAAGGCTATGATTCTAACTAATTAAAATAATGAAATAAAATCAAATGTATGTCTGAAAGCATTTTCAAAAACAGAAATTAAAGAAACAAAAAGAAAAGATTTGCATCAAGTGATGCATGTGCTATTTTTTTTCTTGGTCAAAAATAGGATGAGTCATCTATTACCCCTTTTCCACCAAACTGGTTCCAGGGCTGATTCGGAGCCAGTGCCTGACTTAGCATCAGTTCTTTGCGTTTCCACCACCCAAGCACCGGCCAAACTGGTTCCAAGCAGGCACCAACTTTGAGCTGGGCTAAACCGGGACCAGACTAAGAACCAATGACATGACCCCCAGCGTCATCGGTGGGCGGGGGTTACAGACCCAAACAGGAACAGTGAAAGCTATGAACCAGCGTTTTTAAATCTACAACCAGTGGGTTTTTAGTAAAAGAGTTATAGACGGCCCAAACAAGCAGTGGTGGACAGAGGAGGAGACCCAGTGCTTTCTGGTTCTGTGGGTTTCATCCAAAGTCCAAGACAAGTTGGAGGAGCCTGTGGAACAAAGCCAGTGTTTGAAAAAATATAAAGAGAGATGGATATGACCAGACCTGGAACAGCTTCTAAAGAAGTTAAAGAAAGACTAAAGGGACCAGAGAAGACAGCTTGGATGCAGCAGCTGGCTGAAAAGAATCCTACATTTGGACCTGCTCGACTGGGTTTTAGGAGACAGGCTGGTGAATCTGACTACTGGTGCACTGAACTTGGCCAGAGCAGACACGGACTGGCAGCTTTCGATTGTGGATGAGTCTATTGTTCAAATAGCAGCAAACAATACTGGTAAGTTTTGTTTCTCAAACGCATGGTTAACGGCTCACAAAAAGTCGACTTTAGAGATTAAACCGAGCCACCAATGTTGTGGACGTAAAAACACTAGCTACTAGGATGCTAACAACAAGCTAATAATAACATTTCTATGTTCCTGGGTGGGTTGATAAAAGGCAGAACTGAACCGAGTAGTTAACTGAACCGTGTTCCAGTAGACAGGGTTATTGTCCACACTGGGGAGAACATGTCAAATTAAAGCGCAGTTTGTTTGTTTTGTTCTTTACAGTTGTTGCCCACAGACGATGAGGCAGATTCACAGCAACAGCACCTGAATTACTTCCCCTTTGTAAAGTTTTTAAAACATTTTTTTTTATTTGAGCCTATTTATTTTTTATACTTCAGCGTGAATAAACCCATTTGAAATGCATGAAGTTCATTTTGTCCGTGTTTTCCTGTGCCTCATAAACTTGGGTAACAGTACTGCTCTGCTGACCTCACTAATCATCTGTTTACAGACTATCCTTGCATTATGTTTGTACGTATGTAATACAGAAACCCACATATTTATGTTTATGACACATGCCACAGAGTGAATATTTGTGTTTTTTGCCTGTGGACTGTAATATAGGCTTGTAAGTACAAGAGCAGCGCTGGCTTCTGGGTGAGCATCTTCCACACCAGACCCAGTCACATGATTACTTTTTACGATGATGTAATGATGCGGCTCTGACTTGGCTCTTGGCCTATGGAAAAGCTAACCGGTTCTTTGGAGGCACCAAGTAGGAACCAGTTAAGCACTGGCTCTAGCACCGGCACCAAACTAGCACCAGGTTCTTTTTGGTGGAAAAGGGGTATATCAAAGACCTGAGTTCCCTTTTTAAAAAACACAAAATAACTTTAATATATTCTCTTTCAGCAATTAAGAGTATCACTATTACTGCAATGAACAGCGTCATTCTCCCTGTGCGTCTGTCGCTGAAAATGCACAGATGCACATAGAGCAGCAGCTTTTCTTGTGCTTCACAATCTAATCAATAATCTTGAACTAAAACTAAACCAAGTATTTTGTGAATATTATATCTGTTGTTTCTGGTCTTGAAAAAATTCTGTGAAGCCCAAAACATAGCACTGACACTGCATGGACATACTGTATTATTAGACCTCTCAATATATCTGAGAGTAAGAAACTTCACAGAGGAAGTTTTCATCAAATGTCTGATTGATGGCACCAAATATGTTTACTGTCCTCTGCATGTGTATTAAATGTTAAATCCCGAAGTACAACCTGTGTAGGTAATTAGAGAGCACCTGTGTGACACCTCCAGGGCTCTGCAGTGATGACCTTGTACTTAAAGACGTTACCTGATCACATGATTGATGATGATGGGCTCTGGGGGCATCAGGAGGGCATGCAGACGCTGTGGGATCTCAGAGAACTTCATTCGTTGTGTCTCAAAAATCTGAAAAATGAAGCATCACGCATAATGCAGTCATATGCAGATCCCACAGTTTCATGTTGAATTTGTCAGCAAAAATACCAAGTGAATTATGTTTTATTTGAAACTTGTAATAAGTGATCTGGTCCATCTTCATATTTTTCCTACATTAATCATATTCAGGTCGAATAGAAGTTTTGGTGTCTGGTGTGTTGGACCTTGATTGATAGGTCTGTGTGACAGCTCACTCACCTGGCTGTCAGACTCAGAATTTCTCTAACCAACTGCATTATTTAGCCAATAGACAGCTCCATTGTAGATATGGTTAATTAATATTTCCACTAACAAGACTGTAAAATGTTTTTGTGACAGTGCTCCTTTTGTCCAAATGCAGCCAAATCACAAACTACTGGCCTCAAAATATCAGTTTGGAAACAAATGGGTGATGTCATGATTCCTTTGTTCACTACTTACATACAGTCTTTTGTTGGGACATCATGTGGTTTACTGCATATGCATTTATTCTACTGTATTTCTGTATGCACATTTGGTTTTATCCTTCATCTAGATTCTGCATGTGTAATAAACTTGATATTCTGGCTTCAGCTTTCCTGTCAACTAAAACACGTATCTGGCTTTGTTTATAGTGGTTTAAAAAAAAAGTCAGTATTTTCACATAGTCTTACTCTGATGAGCTTCCCTAGCTTTAAAAAAAAAAAAAAAAAAAAAGACAGGGATAGCCACAAATTACTTCTTATATACACAATCTATATAAACCAAGTTATTTTAATAACAAACAACTTTGAAAATTAGTTGGTATCATAAACTACATAATTTTATATGTTCCGTTTTCTATTGAAGTCACCATTAATTTTCTACAATCATCTGTTTATCTTGGCACACTTGTGAAAAAAATGTGCTGGGAAACCAGTCAGTGACTCACAGAGACAAAAGTCTCCATACAAGGAAAGAAGAGGAGAGAAAGCAACTGCACAACATCAAGAGCAGGAGTGAGTGGGGGATTGTTAAATATTTCCATTTCATGAACCACTTAGAGCTTAAAAATTTTTCTTGGAGTGAACAAAAAAAAAGAGCGGTACAGTAAAATGTCCTGGAAATTTGTGTCAGTTTGGAAGAAGTGGAAATTACCTCAGGCTACAAAGAACTGTACGAACCTGCTGCAGGTATTTGTCACAGTTGATGAACTCTCGCTCATGGGGGTCTTGGAGCTTATGGGTCTTGACGTACTGCCACAGGGCCTGGATGATGACAGGCCTGGTTTGTGTGTGGATACCCAGCATACGAGCCAACCGAGGGTCCAGCTTGAACTGAGGGGGCTGTTTGGTGATAAAACAGAGAAAGAAAATGAGTAATATTAAGTGGTTATGCTGCCCAAAGCAGATTTTCATGCCTTTTTTTTTTATTTAACTCTCTGGTCAGAGTTAAAGTTTGAAAAGAGCTTGAAGGAAGAATTCCTAAAGTGAGAAGCTGAGCCGGGTTACCTGGTAGTCAAGCATGAGCAGAACGGTGCAGCGAACACCCACATCACCTGGCCTCTTCACCTGGAAACCATCAGTCTCCTGGGTGGTGGCAGTCCTATGCCACTGAAATCATAAAAAAAAAAAACAAAAAAAACCAAAAGTTAGCTGCATTTGAATCTATTCATTTCGGTTTCCACTGTCGAAGCAGCAACACAGGTAAGATTCAAAGAAAGAACAGCAATTTTAAACATAACATCCTCCGCACTTTTAATACCCCTCGGCCAAATAGTGTAAGATTGTGTTGAAAGTTACTGCCCTATAATTTAGATTAGATTATCTTTGTGTAAAATGTATTACATACATATATATTCATATTTGAAAGTACTCAAATATAAGTGCACAAGGCCATTTGACCTTGAAAAAGTAGGTCAAGGTCACCCATTTTCAATAGGCTTCTGCTCCATACCAAGATGCATCCACAGTATAAATTTGGTGTTGATATCTCAATGCATTCTTCAGATAATACGATTATGTTGCTGAATGGACAACCAGATGACAAAACGATTACAATACCCCTCGGCTGAGGGGTAAAAACTGAAAAAAAAATCTGATCATAAAAATGTTATGGTCCTGTTTCCAACATAAATATACCTGAATTCTGCAAAGCAAACACTACCAAGATGCATAAAAATCTCAAGGAAGAAAATGAAATTAAAGAGTGACTGATATACAATTCAAGTATCTTACTTCCACAAGGTGATTATCTGGACCATACAGATCCTTGTCCAATTCAATCACCAGGGACTTGAAGAAAGAGGAGAACTTTCTCTTCTGTTTGGTGGCTTCATACTTGGACACAGCCGTCTGCAAACAAATGTTGAGGTTAATGAGTGAAATAAAGCTGTTAGTTTTATAGTTTTTGTGTGTTTGTTTTTTTTTTTTTTAATCTGAAAAATAATAGGACGTAGCCTCTTCAGCCAAGTTCCTCCCAGTATTGGGGGCAGCCATTCAGGAAAATGTCTGTTGCCATGGTAATGCTATGCAATGCTTATAGCATGCTGTACATCCATGAAAGAGGAGAATGTCGGTTAAAAGGTCGACAAAACCAATTGTCTGACAACAGAAAACAATCCATACGGGCACTAAATGGGCAAATATATACTGAGACGAGCATATGTCATGAATGATTTCATCAAAAAAAAAAAAAAAAAAGGACCAATGGCCCTGTATCTCACTGCATGTTCGATCAGCAATCAATAACAAGTTGAATTTGCACTATGTTGGAGTCCTATGGTCTTGATGGAGGAAATCTCCCAATAGAAGTGGGTGGTACTTTCACTGGAGGATAACTCAACACATTAAATGTCCATATATGTCTTCTTATCAGCGCTCAATAGTAACTATTTTGATATCTCTAATCGCTTTCATGTTATAAGCCATCAAAATATGTACCATTATAAGTAAAGGCACATTTTTAATATTTCAAAAATTAAAAAATCTAAATTTCTCAAAACTGAACAAACTTGGTAGACATTTTCCCAAGGAAGCTACAGTATCTCACAAAAGTGAGTACACCCCTCACATATCTGCAAATATTTAATTATACCTTTTCATGGGACAACACTGAAGAAATGACACTTTGATCTAATGTACAGTACTAAGTGTACAGCTTGTATAAAAGTGTAACTTTACTGGCCCATCAAAATAACTCACACAGCCATTAATGTCTGAACTGCTGGAAACAAAAGTGAGTACACCCTTAAGTGAAAATGTCAAAATTGGGCCCAAAATGTCACTATTTTGCGTGGTCACCATTATTTTCCAGCACTGCCTTAACCCTCTTGGGCATGGAGTTCAGCAGAGCATCACAGGTTCCACTAGAATCCTCCTCCACGACGACATCATGGAACTGGTGGATGTTGGGAGACCTTGCGCACCTCCACCTTCCATTTGAGGAGGCCCCACAGATGCTCAATAAGGTTTAGGTCTGGAGACATGCTTGGCCACTCCATCACCTTTACCAAGGCAGTGGTGTGTTTGAGGTCAGTATCATGTTGGAATACTGCTCTGTGGAACAGTTTACGAAGGGAGGGGATCATGCTCTACTTCAGTCTGTCACAGTACGTGTTGGCGTTCATGGTTCCCTCAGTGAACTGTAGCTCCACAGAGCCGGCAGCACTCATGCAGCCCCAGACCATGACACCCCCACCACCATGCTTGATTGTAGGCAAGACACACTTGTCTTTCTACTCCTACCTGGTAGCCACCACACATGCTTGACACCATCTGAACCAAATAAGTTTATGTTGTCTCATCAGACCACAAGACATGGTTCCAGTAATCCATGTCCTTAGTCTGCTTGTCTATAGCAAACCATCTGGCTTTCTTGTGCATAATCTTTGGTTCAGATGGTATCTGCAGAAATGTGAAGGGTGTACTCACTTTTGTGAGATACTGTACATATAGCATTTGAAATAAATGCATCCATTAGTTTCATCAGAGAAGATGTTATGATGATAGAATTTAGAACAAAGATGATGCCGGGCACGGAGCCTTCACAATAGCTCACATCCTTGGCCAGTGCGCTAACCAGTGTAACAAACACTTAGCTTATCACTGCTAAGCTAACACTCAGCAGATCCAACAATACAAGTATTGGTTCTCTACCACTAAAACTCACTGAACGAACCTAAGAAAAGTAAAAATAAAGGTTACATTATGACACAATGCTTATGTATTTTGTCTAATCATAACTTGGTTTAATATGAATGAAACTTCAGCTATCAGCTAATGCGATGTTTTGTGTTACACTGAAATTATTCAGAGTCTAAAGAAATGGCCCAGGGCTCATTAAGCATTAAATGGCCACTCCACCATTTACTTAGCCATAAATACTCATAAAATATGTACATGAAGACCTCAGAACAAAATAGATCCAGTATGCAGTATAAGAGGCTTACATCTTCCAGCAGGCGCCCCTCAACACGTAGCTCCCATGATGCCACTGTTCCTTCACCGTCCTCAGCATCAGGCTTCGCAGGGTTGAAAGTGTTTGATATGAAGATCCTAAGCTTTCGCTTTTGCTACAATCAAGGAAACAAAAAAAAATTTCACATGACATCAGGCACTCAAACATCTAAAATCTAAACTGATAATGGACACAACTGGAAAAACTACAGTGTAAACACAGCATAGCAGGTTAGTGTCGAGAGTGTTAAGAGTAGCAGCAAATATGTAATAATAGCATAGATTATAATGGTATCTCTGCTGATCCTATACATTAAGTTGTTTACATTAATTTAACTTTAGATCAATTGACTGGTCTTTGATGAAACATTGAGCTCAAGACAAAGACAGAGGCAATCTCAGACATGAGATCTTCAGAGTACACCGCTTTAATTCTGACAGTATCTTATGACACATTTTACATTTATCAAAAAACTGCAGCTCCTCTGATTTAGATACTGCACCAAGCCACAGTTTGCCATTTTAATGACATTCTGTATATTTCTTCAGCCCAGTACCAGTTGTCTGCTGGTACATATGCTAGATCACAAGAACAACGACCACCTTGATGTGCAACATGGGAAAAATGTATAAGCTTGAAGCCTTGCATTGATAATTCAGTAAGAAATACCTTAATAGGCCTTTTGAGAGCTTCCTGAATGTCCAGTCTCTTGCGCATGATGGTCTGGTCAAGTTTCCTCTCAAAAGCCAGCAGATCCATGTAAGCCTGAGACTCTGGGACCAGCTCCCTAATCTGGGTAAAACAAAAGATGGCGATTTTTAGCAGTGGAACATTCAGAATACTCCAAGAAGAATTCAGTGTTTCAGAAGGAAAGAGAAAGTATCAAAAAGTGTGTGTGTGTGGGGGGGTGTGAATATAGGATGTTCTTGTTGCTTTCCAAGGTAAAATAACTGGACTAAACAAAGAGTATTTTTTTCTGGCAGAGGGGTGGACTAAATAATAAATATATATGACTGCATTAGTACAAGTCAGGAGGTCAGATCTGAGATTACTTTGTTTATCCTTAACACAGGGTATGAGTCAGATTAAGAAATATATTTCTCAGATAATGGGTAAACTTTACAGAGTTTTTAGTCACAATTATTGCACAGCGTACAATAATGTCCACATAGACTCTCAAAGATGCACTTCAGGTAATTTTTTTTTTGGACTTTTAAAGATAAGAGATAAACTGATTTAACACAACATTAACCACACTGACACTTATATCTTCAACAAATGATCTTGCTTTCAGTAATGCCCCATTAATCCTTTCATCAGAAACATTAATGTCTTTTACAGACAAACACCCTAGTGTTCTGGGCTACATGAATTAAAATTCCAATGGAATGGCAAATGTAATCTCTAACAACTCAAGGCCAGAATTAATGGATTTCCATGCCTGTTGTTTAATACTCACCCTCTGAGGTAGAATTTTATCAGCCATCTTCTTCTTCTTTGTGCTGTAGAAATAAATTATCGAAGTAAGATAAATTTTTCGCAGTTTGAGTCAGAGCGGCTCTCTGTGTTTTCAAAACAAGACAAAAGAACCCATTACACTCCACTCTTCCTAGGTCATAAAAACACGTATACACACACACAACTTCACACACGCAAAAGCAATCATGTATTAATACAATGACAAAAAATTCTGCCCCGCTGGAAATATATACACAAATAATGTTAATTTTTCTATTGATTTCAATCTTCTATTTTGCCATTTAAATGTGTGCTCGGCTACATTAAATATTCACTTAAAATGTTCTTTCAGCCCATAGGTAGCTGGGGTAGGCTCCAGTGACCCCTGTGACCCTAGTGAGGATAAAGCAGGCTCAGAAAATGAATGAATGAATGTTCTTTCAGCCTCTTGATTTTTTTTTTTTTTTTTTTTAATCCTAGAGGATTTTTTTATTTACTCTTCAAGATCAAAAGTTACATTTTCAAATATTTTCTATTATTTACAGAATTTTAAAACCAGCATAAAACATTTAAGCAGTCTTACCACACTGCATTAGTTTAGCTACAAATAATAGTCTTTGTTGCAGAGTTAGGCAATAATGCCAAAAATGTCAGTTAATAACAATAAATGTTAAATCATTTCTTTCAAACTAGAAAGGCTGACTTTGGGGCAAAAATAACAGATGTTTCTTGTTTTGTTGTGATTCTAAGCTATTCTTTGAGATCACATGACAAACAGTGAAATGTTTTGGAAACCTAAATAAATAAAATGATACTATATAAACATACTGTGATAATTACCATTATCTTTTTAATGCATAGCCCTACTTTGATTTCTGTGTCTGTTTTAACAGAAATGGCACAAATGAGGACTTACTGCTGGTTGCGGCTCTGCTGCTGAACCTGTTGGATCTGTTGGGGGGCAGGTCTCTTCCGAGATGGATCCATCACACCAGGCATCCCAGGACGAGATACAGGACTCCCGCCATATCCTGGAGGGCCCATGGCTGGTCCTTGTGGTGTCATACGACTGGATGGTGGCATCCCTGGTCTCTGTAGAAAATGCACACAAAGTTTTTTTTAGAGCTAAAAGACTACAGCATACAACAGGCCATAAAGTGCTTCACTTAGACTTGTCACTTACAATAGACTGTTGTAAAAGAATTATTTTCAAGCTCATGTGAACTATTAATTATTTTGCCAACAGAAGGGTTGATAACAGTAATGACAATATGGTGACTATGCTGAACCATTTGTCTGCTGAAGAAATAAATAACAAATTTTTGGTGTTTAGGAGATGACCACTTTTCTATCCAAATACATTTGATCACTTTGCTTGTAAAGATCTCCTAGTTTGTCATTAGCAAAACACTTTATTTGATGAATTTTCGTTGTGTTGATAAAGGTCTTTCTGACTATGACAAATTCTTTTCAACTTGGGAGCATGTGTGCTCCTTAGAGAACAGGGGAAAAAAAGCATCAAAACATGTAAATGCCTTTCTTTACTTGTGTTCATAACTCCAGTCCCAGTGTTTGAGCACAGGTATGTTGTTCACACTAGGGGTGTAACGTTGCACTCGTTTGTACTAAACCATTTCTGTTCGGGGACTTTGATACAGAGCTGCACAATATATCGTTTAAGCATCATCATCACAATGCACGTGTGCGCAATAGTCAAATCGCAGGTCCTGCAATGTAGGAGGCAAATGAACTCAATGTGTTCTCATCTAATTTCAACCTGGGTACCTGACACACACTGATCCACCAATCACAATCGTTCTTAATCAGTTTACCAAAGCAGACCACACTTCTGCACATAGAGGAAAATGAGCAATGAGCAAGAGAAAATCATCAAAAATGAAGACTTGGTGCCAAAAAGAAAAGCAACGTCAGTTATCTGGTATTATTTCGGCTACAAGAAGAATGATATTGAAACAAGTGTTCTATGTTGACAGTACCTTGACCTGTTGACACAATGAGAGGAAATCTATTTGGCCATTTACGTCGGCGCAACACAGCTATTATATACTCCTCGGTATTTTTTCGTATTGCGATATATATCGCAGGGTTAACAAAAAAAAAATCGCAATGTCAGCTTTTTCCAATATCATGCAGCCCTGCTATCAGTTACCCTATCGGTTACCTACCGGTGCTGGTTGAAGACTATAGCTTGCTAGTCTCTAGCCATAACAAGTCTAGGTAGCAGGCTAGTGCTCACTAACAATATCCAAAGCCATTGCAGGGATGTAATCATTAGGGACTTGTCTGCAGCCTATATTGCTTTTGGGTTAAATACAGATCTTTGAGAATTGAGTCTGTGTTTATCCAATGAATTGATAAGTTATTAAAATAATCTACAGCTTAATCGATTATTACACTTGTTGTTAGTTGCAGCCCTAACTGGTAATCATGCAGTTTGCTCACTAAAAGCAGGCTTAACATAATTTGATGAATGCTTTCAGGTAGCCATAGGCTAGCCTGTGTTAGCAATGAACCTGTAAATGCAGTGGCTGATAAGCACCCAACATTTGGTCATTTTAAATCATACTGTAACTGCGTCAAAATCAAACAGGTCATTGACCATCAAAATTTTTCCTCATGCAGGCTTGTTTTCTACAGTGGTTAATCTACCACTGTTGCTATGGCAACAGGACACTATAGCTTCATCAGTGTTTCACTTAACTGCAGTAGCGACAACATAAGTGAAGGTACTATGGAAAAACATCAAGGTACAATAATCAAACAGGGCTTATCATATCACAGTGCTATCCTATGAATCCTAATTCAGCAATCACACCTGTTCAGAGATACAAACGCACAAGTTACAAAGAAAATTTACAAAGACTTGTTCCTGGGATCATTCTAAACTTGCACTCCATGCAAAAGCTAAAATGTCAGAACACAAGGTCAGTATATAATGAAACTACTGTGACGTTTAAGTGCAAATCAAAATCTGCTATTCACTGATTTTTATCCTTAACATCATCAGGGCAGTAGTGTTAATTCAGCAGCAGATTGCCTATTTTAAAACATTTCATTCCAGAAGAAGACCCTCAAGTACTAGAAAACCATGAGGCAAGCACCAGCTAAGAGTCCTGTACTGTTAACAAAAAACACAAACACTGCTCTTCGTCATGAAGTCAAACGGCTCTAATATATGAAGCATCCGCCAGCGATGTCAATTCTTATTATGAAAAGAGGTGGCAACAGGTTACATGCGAGCTCCTTCAAAAGAAATAACACAAAACAACCACCTCTGACAACTCACCAATCCATGTGCTAAAAACTCAAACAGACGACTCCGTGTATCTGACTGCATGGGTGCAGGTGACAACAGCGGATAAATGGTAAGTCACTGACAGCAGCTATCTTTTAGGCAGCAAGTCCAACTAATATGACATGGAGGTAAAATACACGTGTCTCTGCCCGCAGTGGAGGGAGGAATGGAGCAAAACTGACAATGACTTGTCAGTAATGAGTAGATGAATATACTCAGCTGTATTCACGAAGCTCAGAGGGCAAAGATGTACTACATGTCTATCATTTAGCACTCCTTACACTATGCGTCAGTACAACCTTGATTTACCTGAGAACAAAATGGAGCTTTGCAGTCTTCAGTGTACGAAAAGCTCATTGACTGCTCTGAAAAGCAGCTTGTGCGAGTGAAAGCGTTCAAGGACGGTGTAGAATAATGTGGCATCTTTTCACTAAGCTGTGGTTCGGGTTGCCACGAGCTAAACAGCAAACGCTTCAACAGCACTAAGGCAATGAAATTCAGAAATGCAATTATGCCACAAATCATAATATTATCTGGAGATATAACTGCAAGCTAGTACAGTCCACCAAAAAATGGTAAAAACGTAGTACCATAAAACAGTTTTAACAAAACAGTACTGCTCCAAATATAGATTTTTGTTGTCTTTGTTTGAACAGAAGCAGTGTTGCATCTACTGATCCCTAAGAGGGGTGAAGGACTTATAAATAATAAAATAATTCACAAGTTGGTTTAATTCTTTTAAATGTTGAATTCGACAATTTGGAATGCTAGGGACTCCCCAGCACTGTACATTAGCCTGGGGTATTAAATGCTTCGGGCTGTGCCAACAATCTGTCCATGCCAACTTACTTGTCCCTACAAACAAACACTAAATAAAAAAAATTTCCATGCCATATTTGTGAAAGAAAGTTGGCAACATACACTGTACTTACAACTAAAAGTACATTCACATTTATATTTGTTCTCCAAATGAGTAGAAGAGTTAGCCTCACTGGGTTGGGAGTAATTTCATATCATCAATTGCAATTTTCACTGCAATATATATACAAAACTTTGGACAGAGCAAACAATTACCGTAAGAACAATCCCCAAAAAGCTAGAGGCTTGCCACATTAGTATGGTACTAATCGGACTTAGCTGTTGCATAAAAAGTCTTGGATGCTGCACCTAAGCCTAATAATGGTTCTAACAATCTAGCTGATAAGTTTTACAAAGTGCCTATAGGTCCGGACCCATGAATACTGCCGCACAGCTATTTGTCCATACTAGCTCCAGTTTACATGCACAGTACTCCATTGTGCCAGCATTCTTTCGTGCTAAAATGGGTTAGGGTTAGGCATCCAGGCGCACTTACATATCACTAGGCAATGACTCACTGCGCATGTACACAGGAAGTGCCAGACAAATAGCTCGCAGCGACATGGGTCTGGGCCCGGACCAATAACAACAGCCTAAGTTTTAACTCAAACAGGACAGAGAACTCAAGTTATGTGTTTGTACTATGTTTATTACAGTCAACAGTACTGAAAAAAAAAACAAACATTCAGACCATATAATTGTATGATGAGGCCAGTCCAGTTAATAGTCTCATCACTATTCATAACATACTGTAGAAGGGCTGAGTTTTCATTAATGTTTACAATAATTTGGTATGGTATGGGTGTTGAAAAGATGCAGCCGTTATTCCTATACACTGCCGTAATCTATAACAATATAATTCTGGAAAGAATTTCTACATACAGGGCAGTTCAGACATCTCTCACAGTTGTAAAAGCGGTCACAGACACAGAAAATCTAGGATTCTGGTGCATCAAGATGCACCAAGTACCAAATATGCATTTGAATGTAACCAAGGCCAGATAAGAGGTATCACCAAACCACCACAAGTTACACTGAGGTCCATGTATTTGAGATGGCCGTGATAGTTGTACAAAGCATTTAACAAGAAGCACGAACTCAGGACACAGCATTATACACTGATATAATCTAACTAAAACCACACGGCGGGTTTATTAGAATATAAAACATGGTGGTTTGTCGGGGCATAAAAGTTTTAAATGCCTAAAACCAGCGTTTCTTTTGGAAGAACTGTTGTGCAAGTCCCTCTGCACACCAGGTAATAAGTAGGTGACCTGACACAGGCTAAGGTGCTACCTTAAAATGGCATCTGAGCAGTTTTTACTCACTTCTACTCAGAATTATTTCATCTGAAACTGCACTGTCACAAAGCAGAGCGTATTTTGGAGGCATGCGATTCATTCATAAGTGGGCCAGTCCTATTCTTTAACTTCAGAGTTAACCAACTTTCGTAATTAATGATGGGCTGAACTTTTGAGTTAATCTTGCGACGAGAAAAACTCCCCTCGAGAATCTGATCAGAAACAAATTCAACTTCAAAAAACGTCTATCTGGAGGAGCGGAGCACTATTACTTCCATTGGTAGCAGCGTTCATAAGCTAAGCTAATAAGCTACCGTGACTAACTGGCTAGCTAAGTTAATGTGAGCGGGCGGGAGGGTTAGCAAATTCAAACAACAAACAAACTCCGAAAGTCATTTGGGGAGGCAGAGTTTAAGTTTTTGCAGGAATAGCAACATTTCGCTAAGATAACCTAATAGTCTGCGTGGTGGCCTGTTCCGGTAAAGGTGGTTACTGTTAGCCTCCACCGACAAAGCAGCCATAAGAGGCTTTGTTCTAGCGGACAAGCTAACGCGTCAACAGCAAAGATGGAGTGATGTCTCACCGGGTAGCCAGGCCCGGGCATCGGGGAGCGGTACATGTGGTTCTGCGCAGCCGGCGACGGTCCCATCCTTCCAGAGGGAGTCCCGGGTCCCATGCCCGGTCCTGCTCCCGGTACCGGAGGTCCAGGTCCCATTGCGCCGCCGCCGCCGCCAGTTGGAGCAGATTGAAACCCCCCTCTGGCCGCCATCTCCTCTCAGAATGTCGCCGCCGGTAGAAGCACCGAGGTACCGCGAGAGTAAGGCTTTACAGGCGCGAATGACTCACCAGCGACCCCTGCTGTTCGCCCTCAACACCCGGATAAATGACTGCGCAGGATGGTAAAATATATGGAAACCACTAAAATAACTGAACTCCTTAGAAATATGCAAACAAACGTGACCAGTTTCAACAACCAACAGACATAGGGCAGAATAATTTTTTATATTCACTTTAGTATGTAGGTTACTTTTGCAAACAATACTAATTTGAGGTATTTCACATGAGTATTTCCATTTTATTCTGATTTAGATTTCTACAACATTTGATAATAGTTTTGCGTTTTATGCAGGATTGTGTACAATTTATTTTAACGTGTAAGATTTGTTAAGTTACTTTGAGGAACTGACATAGGACTTTGTGATCAGTAGAAAAAATGGGGTAAAGGGACGGGAGTATAAAAGTTGTACTTCATCCCACTCCTTTTCAATTTTTTTTTTTTTTTTAAAAACTTTTTTAAACATTTATTTTCCTTGTTTTTGGGTTGTTGTTTTTTTTTATTTGAAATAAATAAGACTCCACTGCATCTGAATGGCAAATATTGCACATTTAACTCAATTTTTCTGACAGCTACTAGGCTTGTGTTGATTTTAAAGATATGGAAAAACTGAAGGATTAATTGTTCCATAATGGGTTGACTTTAAACCTGTCTTTTGTATTAAGCTAAATAAACTCTTTAAACTCCTCGTAAATGTGGAAATATCTTGTCACAAAGCTGAAAACAGGCCTTTTGTTGTACCATCAACAGTTGTCAACTTAACGTGCAGCAGTAAAATACAACATACACATGAATGTAGCTGCAATTTGAATCCAAAAATGTCCTATTTAATATTACAAACACTGACAGGAACCATTTTACTGCGCAATGATTGCTTTTTAAGTACATTTTGTAAATAATACATATATTTTACTTGTAGTGGTGTATTTTCATGTAACCTACTATTACTTGTACTTAAAGGATATGAATACCTCTTCCACCACTGCATATTTACTCATTAAAACAAATTATAAAGACTAAATTACTTTTACCATCAGTCAGAATTGACTTGTGGGTGTTCACAAAGACAAAAAAAAGCCATTACTTTCCACTATACCAGGTTAACACAAATACTGTCAGACAGTTGTGCTAAAGCAACAGTGTATGAGCAAAATGATAATTTTGTCCCTGATCCAGACAGTACCGATGGAAATATAATGACTAGTTTCTGCATTTTCTCTTCAGTTCTTCTCAGAATAGGTACATGAATTTCATTTAAATGCATCTAAAATTTAATAATGCTGCTCTTCTAGGACGGTGTTTTTGTGTTATTTTTCCTAGTTTGCAAAATCTGTCAATACCATGATCACATTGATGTAGATCTAACAAAACACTCTGTAAAATTTCTGCTCTAAGTGCTGATTTTTTCATTGTCTTTGTCTCTGGTGAATATTCACTCAGGTGAATATTTCCTGCTGGTTGATGATGGGTGGAGGTGGTATAAATAAAATATATAAAAATATACTCATCCCTCAAATCTCCTCTCAATATGGGGTCCACTCATCTAATTTGTAAGGGGATAAACCTCCCATTTATACCTGATTGAAGCAGCCTTTGCAGACTGAAGGACATTAAGTCTCTGGTGGTGTAGGTAATAATATCCTAGATGCTGTTCTGATTATTAGTCTCCTCTATAACTGCTTGTTACTGGCTGACTTGTCTTCTCATTGGCATGTTATATTTTATGTTCTTCTCAGCTTGCCACAATTTAAACTGTTTAGTGTTTTTATGATTAGTAACACACCATCTGTAATTTTTATAATGTTCTTTTTTCTACAAAATAAATATAGTCAGAGCCATAAGTACTTGGACAGTAACACGGTTTTTGTAATTGCATCTCAGTACGCAACCGGTGGATAAAATGAAGAACAAAGAAGTAATTGAAGTGTGGACTTAAACTACACTGCAAAAATCAAAATCTTTACAAGTCTATTTTTCTCATTTCTAGTCAAAATATCTCACGCTTAAAGAGAATCACCGAAAGAGTAACTTTTCACTGAGATATAAGAACTTCTTTTCAGACAATAGATCTGGAAAATCTTAAAGATAATTTTCACTTGTTCCATTGGCAGATGTTTTTGCTTGAATCAAGCAAAAAAAAAAAAAAATCTGCCAATGGAACAAGTGAAAATTATCATGGTAAAATTTCTTGAAACAAGATTTTCAAGATCTATTGTCTAAAAAGAAATTCTTACATCTCACCTAAAAGTTACGCTTTAGGTGATTACATCTTATTTTAACTGTGAGGAGATATTTTGACTAGAAATGAGAAAAATACACTTTGTAAGATTTGGATTGTTGCAGTTTGTTGGGCTTTGATAAACCTGAACTGGGAGGATCAACCTGTGACCTTAGAATTCATCCTGTTCCTTCTCTCAGCTGTCACATCAAAAGACACCAGTGATCCAGTTCCACTGGCAGACGTATGCACGTGTCATAATACTGCCTCCACCATGTTAGACTCATGATGTAGTCTGCTTTGGCCCATGAGCTGTTCCTTTCCTTTTCCAGGCCTTTCTCTTACCATTAATCCTGTCATGGGGGTGGTTAGGGCCCAAGTGCAACACCTAGAAGTGAGAATCAGTTCTGAATCATTTATTTTGAACCCACGGTACGGGGGAAGCAGAAGAAGACACAAAGTTCCAGGGGGGCAGAGGGACATGGAACTGGACCGAGGACAGGCAGACTGACATAGTCCAGGGTAACAGGCAGGCAGGTTTACCTGGGGGATGTGAACCAAGGTCCAAAATAGGAACATGAGAAAAGAGCAGAAGTGACTAGCAGGTGCTGAGGATCAATCTGGCAGAGAAGTGAATATATACCAGCAGCTTGATGAGCTGCAGCTGTGTTCGCAGGTGATCAACGTAGAACTGATGAGGTGGGTGTGGCTGAGTGAGTGAGAGGGAGCAGACAGGTGGAAAGGGATTGGCTGGAGATAAAGTCATTAAGTTTCTGTTAGAGTATTTAAAAACAACAAAGATCAGTAATAGAATATAAGGAAGTTAATTTTTTTTTTTTTACATTTAATTTAAAGGGAATTATTATAGCCTGTAAGCCATGAGAGGTAATTCACATCTGGAGGGTGGTGGAAATGCACAAATAATGTTTGCAGGTGCCGTTAAAAAATAAAGAAGAAGAAAAAAGGGATTGGCTGAAAGGTGTGGCATGGTGAGGGAGAGGACAGCAGCAGAGTCCTGTTTGTGATGAGGTGGCAGGGTCAGGCAGGAGATAGCAGTGAAGCAAACCGGTAACAGTCCATCTTGGGCTCATCTGTCCAGAGGACATGTTTCCAGAACTGGGCAGGTTTCTTAAGATGTTTTCTGTCAAACTGTAATCTGGTCCTGTTGATGAGTGATACCAGTGGTTTGTACCTTGTTGTTCACCCCCTATATTTACATTCATGAAGGCATTTGATAATGAAACCTACTTCCTCAAGCGTATTGGATGGAGGTTATACAATGTTTTTTCTTCACCAGCAAAAAAACATGTGATCATCAATTTTAGTTGTTTTCTATGTTCTTCCAGGTCTTCTGGTTTTTGTTGCATTCAGCAGTGTATTTTGTGTTTCTAAGAAGGTACAAAATTGTTGATTTGTTCACTTTTAAAGTTATTTATCTCATTGATTTATTTAGGGTTTTTTTTTGGTTCTTTGTTTTTTCAGATGAACAATGACCTTCTTGGGTGACACGGTGGTGCAGTGGGTAGCACTTGTGTGTCACAGCAAGAAGGTCCTGGGTTCAATTCCAACACCAGTCGGTGGGAC
>JAPQRP010000024.1:7592286-7612884 GCA_037367295.1 Apogon hyalosoma
ATAAAGATAGTTTTGCAGCACCTGGAGGGTTCAAATTCAAACTGTATGAACTATTAGGGTCCAAATACACAAATAAAGGTACCAAAGGTTAATAACAATGAGTTTAGCAAAATATGACCCATTTAAAACTAGCTTGAAAGAAGAATAAAAACACTCGCTTTAAAAACCTCAGTTGCATCAAAACCTCAGACCAATTTAAAACATGATCCAGTATCAACTTTAACTTTACACGATTAAAACATCTGCCTATTTGATGCAAAATAATCAGCTCACAGATTCAACCCATCTGAGTTCACGATGCTGCTGTTTTCTCTCATAAATCCTGGGTCATTTGTTTCCATTTCAGTGAAACACAAATCAATGGATTAGCCGATAGCAGAAGCTTCATTCATTTAAACCAAGTTATAATCAAAAAAACAGCAAAGTAAAGATGAAATACATAGTCGTCCCTTCATAATGTGACTTTCATTTCTGCTCTTCTTTGTCTCAGTGACTTTTAGCGTCAGAGAAACAATCCTTGTACTGTTGGATCTGCTTAGTGTTAGCTTAGTGCTGCAAAGTTTGCCCCGTTAGTTTGTTGTTTCATAGAATTATTCATGACATACGCTGGTCTCAGACTGATAGACCGGTTTAGATATTTGCTCATTTAAATTCTTGTTGTTTGGAGTGTGTTCCATTTTCTGTTGAGCTTTTAGCTGATGTTCTTCTGCTTACGTGGATGTGTAGAATGGGTATATTTCTACAAGCGTCACATAGCATTGCCATGGCAACACAGACAAAACAGTGGTTGCCTCCAGTACCGGGCCAACTGGGCTTAAGAGGCTGCAAAAACATTCTGCAGTTGTGGCCGGTCTTTATTTCCTGTCCTGTTGTCCCGTCTTGTCTTGCATTATTTAACTATATAGTCAAATCATTTATTCATCATGAGGCTACAACTACAGCAAACAACAGTATTTAGTTAAGGTGCACAAAACAGAAGGATGAATGTTGATGGATTTCCAATTTTTTTCGCTCTTACCAGGGTCCAGCAGCATGCAAGAATTTTGCATTATTCAATCCTCATATTTTTCTGATTTAGTTTAGATATTTTATATATTTAATTCATTCTGCAGACGTCTCCACATTGGTTCATTACTAAACTTAATGCTTGTTTGTTTTTATGACTAATTTTCAATCTGATTTACTAATATTAAACCTAGGTTTGTTAAACTCTCAGTGAATCTTTGTTGGTTCAACCCAGTCCGGGAGTTTTTTCTTGTCTGATAAAAGGTTGAACTCTTGTGATTAAAAATCCATCCTTCTCCACTATTCATCAGTCTCAAACTGCTGATATAATTAGTTGGGGTCACATTGCAGACAAGCCAGCGATGTTTATCCCCAAGAACAGAAAGGCAGAGCCTTCCATTACACCATGAATTCTTAACATGACGACCACTTGGCTCGCTTCCTGGAAACCCAAGTCGAGGATTGCTTCTCACAGGGGGAGCTTTCATTATAGCCTCCGGCGTCTGCACTTCATGCCAGGCCACAATATGAAGGCAATTTACAGACTTTTGGGGGCTCACTAGAAAGACATTCAATTCACATGAGTGAGTTACCTGCACGAAGGGGCCGGGGCACCCCCCCTACGAAGATGGTCTTACGGGGGTCCAGAGGCTGGGAGCCGTCCATGACGAAGTCACTATCGCTCAGGTTCCATGGACGGATCTGAACCTGGGGACGAAAAACAGGACGTTTATTTATTTAGAGCAAAATGATCCCAATGTGAGAACTGCTCCTATCGACAGATTTGTACTTGACCCTTGAAGACCTCGAACTTTTTATGTGGCCACTTCCATCTAACCTTTCCAAAGTGATTAATCACCATTTAATATAATATTATCTTTTGCATTTTTCTGTGAAAAGCACTGAAGAAAAAATTTCAGCAAAATAAATCATTAACTGAACATAAACCCAGTGTGTCCATCCACTGTCATTGATCCAACTCCATGGGTTTCACTGGTGAATCAATGTTGTAGAAGATGACAGTGTTTCCACGGTAACTAGGTCCAAATGGGTCATATCTGATGACCATGAAAATATGAAAAACTGCATTTTTACCTTAATTTTGTCAATATAGCGATTACTGCTGCCACTAATGACTAATCTTTTGGCAAATTTTTCGATTAGTCGACTAATCTAAATGACTAATTAAAAAATGGCACCATGGCATACATAGCCATGGCATACCCGTGCCATCGCAGCATACCCGTGGCACGAAGCCACAGTCATACACGTGGCTTGTCTCTGGAAGCGGTCGCAGGGAGATACAGTTCCTACTGCATTTGAGACAGGAGGGAGACCAAAAATAAATAGGTGGTCAACAGTAAAACTACACGTCGACTAAAAAAATTGCTGACTAATTTTCATGGTTGATTATGTCGACTAAGTCGATTAATCGCAGCAGCAGTAGTATCGATAGGATCAGTGGTTCCCAAGATATTAAACATTTTAGATCAGTCGATGCTTTTGGTCGATGGTGGCTGTTTATGTACAAAGTTTTATACAAAGTACAGATTTTAGAGATTTAATGGCATCCAATACTTTCCTCATACTTGGAGTTTTGTCTTTTTGTAGTGGTTGAAACCTGTCATATGAATAATTTAAACTGGGACTTTATTAGCAAAAAGAAAAACATGATTTGAGGCAGATATTGCACCGATATTCAGCCTAACAAGATGACCAACATACACTGCCAATGTTATTTATTCCCCTTTTTGTGGCAGGGAACCAAAAAACAACATATTTAGAGCATATTTATTTAATAGCCTAACTTCCGTGTCTCATTACATTATCTTTAAAGGAGCACAAATTCAATCATGCAAATTTAGGACAAAGCCTTTAATATAAAACAGCCGCCATATACATATCAGCCACTGCAATCTGTGAAACGACTTCTTATATGAAAATACCAATGTTTGGCTCATAATATTGGTGACTTTGTAGTTTAAGGATGATTACTCTGAGTAAATTTAGTGTCTAAAAAGCACGCAATCTTAATTTTCTCTGAAGACTATTATCATAAGGAGTGGAGTGAATGAGGTTACAGTTAATATCAGAAAAAAAACAAAAAACAAGCTGTATTTCGTATCAGCTACAAACTGACTAAAAGACGACCAATAATAAATAACCTGCTGTTCACATCACGTAATAATCATGATTCTTCAACATCCTTTCAGCTTCTTCTCATATTATTCATGAAGCGACGCGTTCACAGCTGCCTATATTTACTGTGTATTTTGCGATATTTTAAGATCATTTAACACCTACTGACACTGCTTCATCTGTGACTTTATCAGACAGATGCTTTGCACTGATGTGAAATTCCACCTTTTGCTCCTGTGAATAAACAAGAGTTAATTATGCTCTTTTTTCAGTCCTCGTGAATGCATATTCAATAACTCACAGGTGGCATCCATCATGTTTATGCAGGTCATTTACATTTACCGTCTGAATTTATATGAGTGTTTGCTGAATCTGATGTGGCTGATTTGACTCATATGGGCCAGAAAAAGTAAACTTTAGAACATGAAAACCTTCCTGAGTGAGGCCAAAAATGTAGGTTTTTATTTTTTCATTTTATTTTTCAAGAAGGTTTTGTACAGAAAAAAAAAAAGAACGTTTAAAAAGGGGTGTACATAATCAAATAAATTACAATAACAATATACAGGGAAATACAGTTTCCTAAAGAAAGGAGAATATATAAATAAAAAAGATTTACACAAAGTCTGGTCATCTTAATAAGATATATGTCCTCCATTTCTCCCATATTTTATAAAATCTATCATTTTAGAGTCTGTTGCAGAATGTGATTCGCTCCATCAAAGTTGTTTTTTTACTGCCTAAATTTATTTACAATTATATATATACACATACATATAATGTTGTTGCTGTCAAGCAGATGCTGAATTAAGTGGAGACTATATTTGAATATAGTGGATACAATAGCTGATGCAAATTAGTGACATTAGGCATAACTGTCATATAATAATAGTAATTAAACCAATTTTCCAGTATCACGTAAGTACATTATTTTACTGATGCTGCTATTGATCAGTTATTCCAGTCCAAACAAAACAAAAATGATCCAAAAGTCAATAGAATGTCAAATTACTAACACTGTAACAGAAACAGGGGCATTGAAACTGATCTATGAACGTCAGGAATCATAGATAACAAGGAAACATATACATTCACAAAGAGTGTAGAACAACACCTCATTACACAAACAGTGGAAAATTGAGGCGAATGAGCGAGGACAGTTTTCAAAGGGTTAATCTGTTAATATAGGAGCATCTTACCGGTTTGTCTTTAATGGTGGGACTGGATACACACAGGTAGAGTTTTCCGTCCTCCTCGATGCAGGCGTCGATCAAGGCCTGGACAGAGGTTTCTTCCTGGAACAGCAGGAAGGCGTAACCTGGAAAAGAGTAAAAAATAAGTCCAATGGCTCTGTATCTCACTGGCATGTTCTATCAAGTTGAATTTGTGAGGTTCATACAGGATATCGGCTCTCGAGGACCAGGACTGGTGACCCCTGGTATAAACCAAACAATCAAAATATGGCTGATTACAATTCGTCCAAAATTCACAAATCAAATTTCTCAAAACTGTGAACAAACTTTGTAGACATCGTCCCAAGGAAGCTACATAAAAAATTGAAATGAATCTGATCTGTAGTAAATAAGATTGTTGAAATGTAGACCTTCGTTGCTTGAGTTTGACCCTTCAAGGTTACTCAAGGTCAAAGGTCATGGACCCAAATGAAAGTCCATATATAACTTCCTATCAGTGTTCAACAGTAGCTATATTGATATATGTAACCATTTGCATGTTATAACCCATCAAAATATGGACCTTTATAAGTAAAGGCAAATTTTTAGTATTTCAAAAATTCGACCAAAATTTTAAAATCTAAATTTCTCAAACCTGTGAAGAAACTTTGTAGACATTGTCCCAAGGAAGATGCATATAAAATTTGAAATGATTCTAACCAGCAGTTTCGTCAGAGAAGCTGTTTGAAGAAATTCGTAACGTAGAGGACGATTAATGCATAAGATAAACTAAGATAAGATAAAACGTACTTTATTGATCCCCCAATCAACAACATTCAAACGTACAGCAGCACAAGACAATATGTATCAAAAAGAACAGAATAATTAAAAGATAAAAATAACAATAACAGATGACGATGAAGACGCCGGACCCAGCGCCTTCACAGTAGCTCACGGTTTATCGGCCGCTGAGCGAAAAACCCAGATATTTTCCATTTGAAACACCACCTGTCTTATACCTGTTCTACCCTCTCGAAGTCACAATCCCGTGACGACAGCCATCGTTTTCCCTTAAACTCATTCATGCTTGCCTCCTCATGAGTGTGTGACCTTGCGTCCTATTCTCGTGTCCTCTTTTGGCTCCTCCAGTCGCTCTATGCCCTGCACCTCGCTCGGGCTCAGATTAAATGGCCCAAAGTGCTCCGCTCCTAAAGGAACCATGCAAAATTGATCAGGCTAACACACTGCACATCGTCCCGAGAGTTGGGTCAGGTGGAGAGTTCGCTGATGTCTTTGCTCGGCAGAAAGAAAGAAAGAAAGAAAGAGCGATTCAGACAGTCGCTCTGTACCGCTGAATTATTTAGCACAGAGAGCAGAGACCTCAGCCAAGGTCAAAGCTATTAGGCCGTTTCAGGAGGGACAGAAAACCCACTCAACAGGCTGCATCCATCACGCCGGGCTCCGGGGGTCGACGGGGCAGGGGGGCCTGATTTATACACCGAACATCGTGAAGAGAGAATACTGAGAAGGACAAAGAAACAGGACGGAACCAGGAGATACCGGTCCACGAAGTTAACTTAGACCTGACTTTGTTTACAGAACATACTGTGTGTTACGGTCATATTTCACAATGTAACATACTCTTCAATCTTAATTAACCCAGAAGTTTAAATATAAACGTCACAGCCTGGAATGTACCAAGACGATCAGATAGCAAATAGGTCAGTCATTGGTCAACGGAGATTTAGGACAACAGGTAGCGCTTCAGACTGCAATGAGGAAGACTGGGGTTTGATTCCCGGTCAGAGCAGCAACTGTTTTTGCAGATTACGAAACACCCCCCCTCCCCCTGTTTCATAATCAAGGGCACCGGTAGGCAAATCCACCAGGTTTACGCTAAACTCTTCCGTAGCTTCCCTTTTCTTTAACCTGGCCTCTTCCTGCCCTCCATCACCACCGCCTGCCTCGCTCTAACACTCCAGAAAAGACGACTCGTGGGCCAAACCAACTGAAACATTTGGGAAAGAAGAATTCTACTGCAATGTAGGGGCAGCGCTGTCAGATGAACGGACAATGAATGAAGAAGATTAGAGAAGTGACATAAGTATTTTTCCCATCCAACCGGCCCAAACTTGAGATTGACATGAGCCGGCCCATCGGGAATCCTCCCGAATCTCCCGATTAGCCACTCCGCCCTCGGATTGACATGTTTTATTATAGAAATAGAGGGTTAAACCATCTGTTGATGCAGGTGGTCCTTGACTTAACCATTTTTTGATTACCCCACCCCTCGAAGGGAAGGCAAGGGGTATTGTTTTTGGTTCAGTTTGTTTCTTTGTTTACACTCTAGCAGCAAAACTATTGGTTGAATTCATACGAAATTGGGTTTATAGATTTCCATTGACCCAGAATAGATCTCATTACATTTTGGGAAAAGTAGGTCAACGTTAAAAATTTTTTATGAATTTTTAAAATGTTTTTTTTTCTCTCATTTACTTATAATGGGTGAAATTTCAAGTGTCTATAAAAACATCAATTTTGTTTCAATTTCCTTCAAACTTGGCACATGTATAGAGGCAATTGATAAACTCTGACAAAACTGATATGCTGACATCACCACACGCATAGACATGACGACATCAGCTGGATCGATGCCAAAATAAGCTACAATATGTCTGAGGGGCGGGTTTGTTGTGCCTGGCACCATTTATTACTTTTTTCATCTGAAACCAACAATATTCAACACATAAACATTTTGTAAGAGCCCTGAAGATGCCGAGGGAACTTAAGTACAAAAACTGAAAGAAAACTCTTCATTTTTAACACTCTCTAATTGTCTTCCAGTATAGGTTAACTCTGGGTCAGATTTCTCCAGTGGAATTGATGGATTTCCGTTGCTTATTGTCAATATTCTCATTCCTCTAATACCGTATTAAAGCTTCCCTCACTCTGCCTCTTTATTTTTATATATACAGCCTTTGTATGTTTAATGAATTATTTTACGGTCATAATCTTTATGATGCACAGGCTCTAGTGACACACTGAATCAGGTATTCATAACAGATGCCTTAATATAATTTTCTATTGCAATAAATATCATTGCAGTTGACATTTTTAGTTTGTCTTTGGGGTTAATTTTTCCATTATCATTTAAAACACTTACAAAATGCTTCAGCTTTTATACAGGAAGAAAAAAAACAACCTTTAATCTTAACAGAAATGTTGCTTCGGCATTTATTGCGATAATTATCAACCATAACTGACATTTTAATCATTATAATATTCAGCATGAGCAGGAATGTGGAACCATACAAGCTGCAGCTGTGATATGTCCTGATATTTTTATCCATACAGCACATCATGATATGGTTAATTTTCTCTAAATTCAATGATTAAGTAGTTTTTATTACATTTTGAATGGCATACACGGCAAATAAAATAAATTATACTGATTATTTTTCTCATTTATTGAGCAGATTTTCATTTAAGGATGTAATGAAATCCAAAATATTAATATAAAACGCAGTTATCCAGTTATCTGGTCACCACACTAAGAAATTTACTGTCATCCATATTTATTGGTTTTATCTTCACACCATTTCCCTGGAAGAAGTCCAAATGAAAGAGTGGGGTTAGTGACAACTAAATGAATAATAAAGACATTTTAAGTATTTTCTCTAATTGTCTTCCAATAGAGATTAATTCTGGGCCGTAGCTATTTGTTTTATTGAATTGATTTTTTTTTGTTTTTTTTAGATTAAGATCCTTTATTGTCAGTATACAGTACATTTTACCACACACTGAAATTGAACCTCTGCTTTTAAACCATCTCTAGAACATACAGGAACACACCACACACTGCAAATTAGTAGCAGTGGACTTGCCATAGCAGGCACCTGGGGCGCAAATGGGGGGTTAAGTGCCTTGCTCAAGGGCATATCATCCAACAACTTTTTCTGCTAGTCCATGGAATCAAACCGGCGCCCCTTCGGTCACAAGCCGGCTGCCTGCCGTGATTTCCATCGCTTATTGATTCAGTATTCCCATTCCCATAGTGACAAATGAATAATAAAGAATAATATTCCTTTACAATATCAGGAAATGCACAGTCTGTATATTTGTAGCAGTGTGTTGTGAATGTACAATAGGCCTTTGGTCATTTTTTAATTTATTTGAATTTTTTTTGTGTCTGAGAGGATAATTAACTAAACGAACAAAGCAAAATGAAACAAAAGACATTTGTCTGTCATCACAGAGTGTAATCATCATATTGACATCTGGACCAGCAGAAGGACTAGATGAACCGGACCACATTCAACACGAGTACAACCCGCCTCCGACTTCCAGTCACTTTGTCTGTAGTGTCTCTTGAGACGGTCACAAAAGCCGTATGTCCTTGCGACTCCTGCAAAGCCTGCTATTAGAAACTGTCTCCGTATCCACACACACACACACACACACACACACACACACACACACACACACACACACACACTTGCTCTTATGCAGACAAATGCAGTGTGAGTGAAAAAAAGGAATGTGCAACTGTTATGTTTCACTTATAAAATTCCCAAGTGGAGCTGCTGCAGATGACGGGAAAGGCGGGGGGAGGAGAAAAAAAAAAGAAGAAGCCTGACGCTGCATTTGGCTGTGGTATGTGGATACATCTGAGTGTGAGTGTGTGTGTATCAGGGCAGAAAGTGAAGAAGGTTGTGTGTCTGCAGCAAAGGGAGGGAGGGATAAAACAGGAAGGGAAAGGAAGTGAGCATCAAAGGTAGAATGGAAAAGCAGGTGCGTAAGCAGAAGGACGTGTCCTGGCGAGAGTTTGACAGACCGGGCTTTTGTCGGCGTGTGACGTGTGTCCTGACGCGTCGCATTGACGTGACGGTGTCCTGTTGCGGTGACGCGAAGTGTGTTCGGTCACTACATGAAAGGAACGGTAAAAGAAGCAGCTGCAGGCGGAGCTGCTAAAGCTTCTCAAATTTAAGGGTTTTCTTTGTCGACGCTGCTTTAAAACCAAAAGCATCAATGTTTTCTTTGTTAAGAAGAGAATGAATGTGAATATGTCAATACGTGAACTGACGAATCCACACATTTCCCAGTTCTGATAACCACACAGACCAATCAAGCCAAGCGTTACAGCAAATCTGTCTGTAGTTAAATGTTTTTTGCTGCAAAACCAAATGTAGCGTTTGCATTTGCGAGGAAGCAGCAGAGAGAGGAAGTGAGAAAAGGGGGAATTTCAGACATACAGTCCAAAGCAGAAGTCTTATTTCACCTTTATCTGTTGTTTTTGCATGGCTGAAATGAGCATACATATTTATTTCTCATTCTCTTTTCTTCAGGTACAGCAAAAAAAAAAAAAAAAATACAGGAAATGTGTGCACGGCTTTAAAAGACACACAAAAAAAACTGAACTAAATGTGTTGTAAAGGGTAAAGTCAGTATTTAGTGTGACCTCTGACCCCATGACAAGCAGCAGCACAAACAATTGGAAACATCTGACGTGTTGAATGAAACGTAGTATAAAACGGCAGAAAATGAATACATTAAATCTCATATTGTCTGAACTTAAGGATTAAAGACATGTAAAATGCAAAGGAAGGTCACACTAAATAGGACCACTTTGGTTCATAGACGCTGTTTTTACTCTAAAACTGTAGTTTTTCCTGCTGTTCATACATCCGATATATGAGATTGGATCTACATTAGGGCTGCACGATATTGGAAAAAAACTGACATTGCAATTTTTTTTAACCCTGCAATATATACTGCGATATGAAAAACTATTCAGGAGGATATAACAGCTGTGTGGCACCGACGTAAACGGTCAAACAAATTAGTCGTTTCCTCGTTGTGTCGACAGGTGGAAGGCACCGTCGACACAGAACGCGCGTTTGAGTTTCATCCTTCTGTAGCCGAAATAATTCCAGATAACTGACGTTGATTTTCTTTTTGGCACCGAGTCTTCGTTTTTGGTGATTTTCTCTTGTTCGTTGCTCATTTTTCAATGTTGTTGCGGCGACTCGCTCCATGTGCAGGGGCGTGGTCTGCTTCGGCAAACTGATTAAGAACGACTGTGATTGGTGGATCGCTGCGTGCAGTGTGCGTCGGGTACTCCGGTTGAAATTAGATGAGAACACGTTGCCTTCATTTGCCTCCTACGTGGCAGGACCTGCGATGTGATTATTGTGCACACGTACATTGCGATGATGATGCTCAAATTATATATTGTGCAGCTCTAATCTAAACGCAGAGATACATGCATATGTGTGGTCATTCGAACTTTTAGAAACCAACAAACAGAATGTTGGACTATGACAAAACAGGTTTATGGGTTTACAAAACTTCAACTCAAAGTACACTCTGTAGCTTAATATCACCATTTGCAAAAAAAAAAAATGCTATTAGTTTATTCATTTATTTTATGATGTTTAGGGCCTCAGATTAATCCTTATCCTCAATATCATTATTGCACATACAATAAAATATAGGCCTCTTTCTTCTGTATATAGTTATATTTTTTTGGCTTTTTGCACAGTTGGGAGTTGTTGCAATCTCCATTTCACTGCTGCTCTTGTTGCAAAATGATGCATGTGACAATAAATATCTTGAATCTTCCTATACTCAGCACAAGGCTGACTCTTCTCATGACCAGCAGAAAAAAATATGCAATTACAATCGATATAAAGTGGATTTTGTGCATCAGCTCATCGCCGCCCTGTCTCTTGTGTTGCTGGATTAGAAGCAGTTTGTCGTTGGGGGTAATCATGTGGTTTAGCACTGACATGTCACCCCCTTGGTTAAAAAAAAAAAAAAAAAAAAAAAGGAAAAACAGCAACAACAACACACAATGGCAGTCTTACAGGAAACCCAGCATGAAAAGGCAGAGCTAGCCAGCAGCTTAAATAGTCAGAGGGAGGGAACAACGTGTTCCATGACCGAGGGCAAGGAGAGAGAAGAAGAAAAAGAAGGAGGGAGGGGGTAGAAGTGGAAAGAGATGAGGAAAAAAGTGTGAAAAGGTGGGAACGTGGAGGGAGTGGGGGTGTAATAAAGACTGTAGAGGAAGACGTAAAGCTGTTACTTTAATGGAGCCTGTCAGAAAGTTCAGAATGTGATGCAAGTGGCCTGGAAACCGAGACACAACTGTTTTCACACACTGGAAGTAGTGTAATAGGCCAAAGCGATGTTCTATTACATCACTGGAACTCAGGTCAGGCCGGAGTAAAACTTGCAAGTGGTTTCAGGTGAAGTGAAACCATACTTCTGTGCTTTAAGGGTAAGGAAGGAGGAGATTTTTCTTTGCATCTAAAGTCATTAATCAGTATTGTATCAATCTACAAAAAAAAGGAAACCAGATCCGTCTGCAGCCGCGCTCGACTTTACTTTTGTTTTGGTAACACGGCCTCCACCAGGACACACTTTGCCTTCAAGGTCGACGGTTGAACAACGCATGCATACGCACACAGGACGCAGGCCTTCAGCTCCAACACTTCACCCCCGTTAACCCTTTAGAGGGCACGTCATAGAAAGACTCTTAGCGTCTAACCTTAGTGTGTTACTGGAGGACCTAACAAGACTTTAGGCTACTGCTTTTGTGAAATTTTTCAAAATGTTTCTATTGTTATGTAGAAAATCAAGGTTATTGAAGTTACCATATTAGGGTCCTTACCCGTTAAGTGGCAAAAAAAAAAAAAATTAAAAATTCCAATAAGTTAATATAAAAAAATACAAGAAAAACACATGAGGTGCAAGGAACGTGATTTAGAACATTAGAACATCACTTTAATAACATTAGACCAGTGGTTCCCAAACTTTTTTGTCTCTGACCCCATTTTAATGGCACAAATTTCTGGTGACCCCAGACATTCAAAACTGAGACTTTTTTTGCCAACATTAATTTGTTTTTGATCATGTAATAGTTTGCTATACTATGTTGCAAATGAACATTAATTTCAGAGGACATTTAGTCGATATAATGTCTATTATTGTGGACAGAGGCAGTAAAGCCAGGTGTAGATTACTGCAAAAAGGGAGAATTGGATTTTCCTTGGTCAGGATATGTACAGTCAGTCCAGCTTGGATTTACAAGGATGCGTGCTGATCCAGACCCCTGTCCACATCCACATGACCCCTTTGAACATCATTCCTTACATTAGTACCATTACTTCATGGTACCGAACAAAGCACTGTTCATTCAGAAGTGGACCTTACAGACCCTGGAGACCACATTGGACCTGAGATTGTTGACCCACTGTCCTCACTTGAACTGTTACTGTCACTATCTTGTAATGTATTCGGAAATTACCAAAAATAGTCACTTGCCCGTTAAAGGGTTAAAGCAGACGGTGCAGATGCCGTGCCCCCTTAATGCTCTGATATTTAGTCTGAACGGAGCTGAGGATCTGCTTCTTTTTCCTTGCGCAGTGCAGTGGCTCACACCGTGGGAGGAGATCAGATCTGCAGTGGCTCGTGCCTGAGATTTATTGGGGCTTTGGTGCTGAGTCTCACCACTGTCCAGGGAGGAAGGGGATACGTACATCCATGCATGTATGCATACATACACCAGCTGCATTTTCTGCCTCGGAGGCCTCTGTTTACAGACAAACGATAGGCGGTCTGCCTGGTGGGTTACACAGACTCAACCAGTGACTTCATTCAGGACCGAGTCTTTCCTGTAACGCAGGCCAATCGCTTAACTCATGGGGAAAGAAACAGTTACCTCACCTGCAACCTGATGACGATTTGTAAAATTACTCTAAAACAAAGACATTACCTCACTAAGTGTTAAAACTGCTACCTAAGAAAAACAGACTTAGGCTCGGAGGGTGGAAGTTTGCCTTTTTAATTCCTTCTTGCAGAGAATTAAGACTTTCTTATGCAGACACAAAGATGCTTAATGCTCAGTTTTCAGGAGGTGTTGTATCATCTCTTTCAGCCGTACTATATATGAATGATATATAAGAATACATGATGACTCTGCAGGTATCACGCCACTGTTCCTCCTCCTTTAAAACCAATCAAAACCTGTCTTTATTAAGCTGTTAACCCATAAAGACCCAGTGCTACTTTTGTGGCAGCTCCCAACATGAATTCGTCTCTCTATTTAACCTTTATTAAGTGACTCATCACCATTTATTATACTATTATCCTCTGTATTTAGCATTTTTCCATAAAAATCAGGTATTTTCCTTTATTTAATTTACTGTTCATGTAGATGTTCATAAAATTTCAGAGTAAAGTTGAGGGTTATTTTATCAAAATATCAAAGATTTTTTTTTAATCAAAGTATATCATTAACTAAACGGAACTCCATGGGTTTTACTGGTGAATCAATGTTGCAGAAGATGACAGTGTTTCCACGGTAACTACGGAGCCTCTGAACATCCAAACGGGTCATATCTGATGACCAGGAAAAGATGAAGAACTGTATTTTACACCAATTATTTACATGTACTGATGAGATTAGTGATTCAGCAGTTATTAAACATTGTATGTCTGTACACTGTTTTAGTTGTTTGTGTCTTTAAGAGTTAAGGCTGTCACCTAAACAGATTTATACCCACTGAAAAGTACAAGCAAAATTTGTTTGTTCAGAGTTGTGTGTTTCAAAAAGACCAACAGAAGCTCGTGCACGCCTTCATCTCTAGTTGATTACTGTAACGTTGTTCAGACTGGACTTCCCAAAAAGAGCAGCAAATGGCTGCAGCTCATTCAGAGCCAGGACTAGAAGAACAGAGCACAATGTACCAGGTCTAAAATCATTACATCTGCTTCCAGTTGGTTACAGAAAAGGTTTTAAAGTGCTGCTACCTTTCCACAAATCACTGGATGGTTTAGTCCCAGAGTGTGTGAGTAATACGTTTAAGGAGTATAAACTAAGAACGACTTTTAAGGTTATTATACGCTGCAAGATCAGAGAATTTTATTTGTTTTCTCGAGATGGAAAGAACACAAATTGCGAATATGTTTCAGAAAGCGTATCAAGCTTTATCATCAGCTCGTATAACCAGAAAACAATGGATTAAAATCATAAATAATCCCTTAAATAGATAGATAGGGTAAGAATTAGCGATTAGCATTGGCGCTTAGCCCATTAGGAGCACTGTGCCACCACTGAAGGCACACTGACAATTTAGACATACCGTAATCTTCCATATTTGTTGCTCAAACATGATTAAAATGAGAGAATGTGTTTGCAGAATGTGTGCTAAAATAACCGCTCACAACACTTGAACTGTTACGTTTTTACGATTTTCTCATTTTTTAGATGCTATGCTAAGATAATCTCTCTAGCAAGGGGCCAGTTGGCTTATCTTAGCACAAAGAAAGTGGACTTTTTGCTGAATATTTTTTATAAATTCTCCTGTAAGCGCCTCAAACCAACAATACAGACACAAAACATCCCACCCATGTTTTTCTGTCTGTAGCCATCCCCCCTCAGTTTCCAGTTTTTGCACAAAGCTAACCTAACTAGCCGCTAACCACAGCTATCATTTTCTATAAAATGAGTAAAGTTGCCTCTCTTTAAAATTCCAAATAATCATTAAGTAGTACACAAACACCTATTCACCACTTTCTGAGCCCCACATTGTTATCCTGTTCTCTCCATTACCCCGTCAACTGAAAGCGTTCACTTTTCTGAAACCTAACACTTGATGACTCGATAAACTGTGAGAGCATAATCGCGCTGTTAATCCTTCTCTGGCTTAAATAGTGTCATACAAATCCAGGCTTATTTTACCACATGCATCTGACACTTCTGCAGATGTTTACCCCATGGATAAAAACCTGACCTGTGGAGCCCCTCAACACCGTGAACAAGAAGGAATAAGTCGAGCGTGAAGCTGCTGCGGGGATCGAAAGCATATTTTTACTAAAGTCTGCAGGCATTTTTCCATGTATATGAAGCCAAATCTCCATGTACAGTGTTAGACATATCCCATGAGGCTGAGGAGAGAGAAGCAAATCTGTAGAGAGCTGTGAGTCTGCCACAAAATGTAAACAGACAGACTCCTGACTACAGCTTAGAGGACCAGCGTAGAAAAGAAAGAAGAGCACTTGGCGGGGTGAATTGAGGGAGACACAAACATCTGCTCTCCTGAAAACAAATACAGGCCCCCGAGCTGTGGAGCAATTGGAGAGAAGTCAGCGTTAGACTGGAGAAGGAGAGGGGTGAAATCAAGCGTCGCTAATCACCGCAATTTGAAGAAATCACTCACTGGATATAATCCCAAAGCGAGGCGGAAAAGATAAATCGAGGCCCTGAGTCGCGCTGATTGTTGCCATTGTGTGAGCCTCGCAGCGCCCGCATCATATCAGCAGACAAAAAGAGCAGATAATGACCAACTTCTGTCTGCAAAAAAGTTTCGCCGGAACTTTCTGCCGCCTTCAAACGCGCCTGGCACATTCTGGTTCACAGATCAGACCCCGGCGTCACTTCCCAAACATAATCAACCTTATTGCCAACGCGGGCGTGTGCAGCCGCGCCATAGCAACCAGAGCCATGACATCATAGTCTCCAACCGGCAGCTACTGATTTTAATGCTGCGTCCAGATCACATATCGGAGAACTTTCACGTGTATCACTTTCAGATTTCTGTTCGTTCTAGTCATTCATCTCTTTAGGTGGCAGCCTCAGAGAAAATGATTTCATTATCCAATCAAATGTGTCAGCAGCAGAAGATGAAACAGCACAGGGAGAAACACAACAATTATGTTTTTTTCTTGATTTCTTGGGATCAGTTTCATCTTCCCACACCCTTTTTCTAAACAGGTCACACAGATCTCACAGAGTGACTCAAAACACTGGATTAAACATTGAAGTCAAAGGCAAAACATCTGTTCACTGCTGACACAAATTACCAGGATAAATCTACATTTCTGATGCACTTTGTGTGAAACTATGTGAAACAGAAATCAGTCCTTGGCTGTTTGTAAAAGATGCCTCCTCTAGATTTGCCAGATGCAAAAGACACAAGAAGACAAGAGTTCAGTAAGCTACCAGGTAAAAAGCACAAAATGAAGAAATGATGCAGTCGAATACTATTACAATAACCTATAAATACTGAGAACTGCAAATTTTTCTCTTGGTTTTAGAGTTTAAAAAAAGTAAAATTCCATAAAAAAAATTTTACACACTATCATTTCACACAAAATGTCAATAACTTGTACAAATATGCACAACTTTAAATGTCTTAAGAGAAATAAGTGTAATTTGACCAATATTCTGCCAGTTACTAAATGTATGGTGTCTTTTTAGATCCATTGTGATAAACAGAGGCAGAATATTGTTAAAATTGCACTTATTTTTCTTTAAGGAGTGATATTTTGCTTTTTTAAATGGAATTCTGCCTTTTAAAACATTTCCTTGTGGTCTAGATAAACTGTAAATACTCTGCTTGGGTCTGAATTCGTCATTAATTCAACTCCACAGGTCGTTCTTCAACTCTATTTCTGACTAATGACACCGGGAAGGTTGTTTTGAACACTGGCCCTTTAAATTCAAATGAGCCACTTCAGGCCCCGCCCCCTCCAGGTTGTAATCGGCTCAAAGTTTGGACATATTTTCAGTTTTTACTACAACCGCTGCTGCTGACGAACAATTATGTCGTACTCAGAGAAATGTTCGTCTGGACCTTATATGTGCAAATGTTGCGACGTAACTAGTTATAGACGCAACAAATTAAGCAGGAATTCAAACAGGTTGTAGAAATCCACTGGATTTATGCCAAAGTGAATCTAAAGATAGCTTTGCTTCTCTTTAGGGTCCAAATACACAAAGAAACGAACCAAAGACGAATAAAAGTGGGTTTAGATAAACATAACCCCTTTAATAAATTTCAGGTTGCTCATGTTATTCACTTTTTTAAGGAAACTTTGTAGATGTAAACACTTTCATGATGTAATCTTACTTTTTCCGTTGTTATTATTGTACTGATCCTGCCCACTTCAGATCATATTGGGCTGAATGTGGCCCCTGAACATGAATCATATCATGTTCAAGAGCCTAAATCATATGAATATAGAGTAACTGGCTAAAAAAAGCAAATGAACCATACAATAATGGAATTGTTGGAGCTTGTTGGTTGATCCCTGTTCCTGCTTCGTACCCTGCCTTGGACCGAGCCACCATATGAGTCATAGCTAAACCAAAACACTTTCATAACTGTGCAGACACACATCGCCGGCAGTTTAATGTGAAGCAGGACGGAAAGTGACAACTATCTTCCATTCGGTCAAGCTCAGAGGATGTTTAACACGAAGAGAGGCCGTCGACCTCTTGATGCGAATCCCACATTTGTAAATCACCCGTTACGCCGCGCGCATGACGGACGGACGCGCCAACACGCACTCATACGCAGATGTGCACTTGCTCTCAGCCCTGGAGCTATTAAAGCTAAAAACTGTCACCAGGCATCTGTCCAAGCTCTCCTGCCAGTTAATATGGAGAGTGTGATATAAACAGGATATTTTAGCAGTTTCCCCTGGAGTTATTTCAGAAAATTGAGTGTGTTTTTTTTCCTTAAATTAGTCTGAGAGATGAATTCTACACACTTCGCCAGTCCCACTTGTCTCCTCCCCTTACATGGCAGCGTCCTCCAGCCGCCGTCGTAAGCGTATTCATTCCCCTAAAAGGATGCTGCGTTTCCCCTCCTGGCTTCAGATATGACTAGAGTGGGGCCTATTCCAAATAATCCTCCCAAAATAAGAGTAGGGGAGAAACTGGCAGATATTTTCACAGGTCGTCCAGATGCAGCGTATTACCATCTGCCTATGGAATGTCAGTTATTTCCAGAGCGTTTTTTGCTTCCCAAATATGACACACAGCAGCGTCCGAGCCAGGGGGAATGATGTAGGGGCATGAAAGGAAGGGGTGTTACCGACCCGCTGTAAAAAATGACATCCGAGAGGCTACAGAAAACACAGAGACTTTCACACTCCTCAGGTATTCATTCATGAAAACAGCTCTATTATGCAAACTCCTGGTGGCCAATGATGGAGTCATTATACTCGACGTGTGCACTTCTTAGATAAATAGCCGCCTCCGTGTGTGCACGGCGTGAGCCGCAGATTCTGAGTTATATGAGTGTTCGCAGCAGTCTTTAGCCGGCGAAAGCCCCCCGAAGTGATATTTATTGGTGCAGATTTTGGTATCTGATGGGAAAATGTAGATAACGCTGTGTGAAACTTCAGTTACCTTTTGGTGGGAAGTAGGATTTGCTTTCAGCTTTGTGGGGCCAGTCGACAACCAGGTGTCCATAGCGACGGAAGCTGTTGGTGATTTCATCTATAAGGAGAAAACAAGGACACAGTTGGATGATGACAGTCATGACTAGATAATGTTTATGATAACGCATGTAAAATCCATAAGCAGGAAGTCATGCGGAGCCCACACTGGAGTTATTAATGGTGTTGAAATTTTTATTTGTCTTTATTTTTATTCAAATTTAGCTTGTTTCGATGAGTAGAAAAGTAGTTTAATTATGATTTATTTTGAGGAATTGACAAGTTTAGGTTTAGCTTGGTTATAAGATTTCAGAGACTGATCTCATGAAATGGCGTTGTATGTCATGCCAGTTCTTATGGCATTTGGCGGACGCATTTTCATCCTTTCACGTGTCATTCAAAGCCATTTAATTGCGTGTCAAGTTACGCCAAGATCTCCAATTCACATAACCCTAATCCTCAGTGCGTGGTATTTGACGCGGCATGAAGATACACATGGACAGCTTCTAATGCTTACAGATGACATGCAGATTAATGCCATTTAAAACTGGCGTGTATATTTACACGATTTCATGATATCACATTGGATTTCAGGAAAAAAGAACAAAATCACTTGCTATTGAAGGAAAAACATCTGATTTTGACTGAATCCAGAAAACCTGAAATCCAAATGTTCCCATTGTGTCAAGATTTTATGTGAACATGTAATTAAAAAAAACTAATTTATTCACCATCTGAAGGTAATATGTGCTAAACTGGACAAATGTACTCAAATATGAACATCAGGCTCAGGGCAGAATAAAACTCTATCCACTTGGATCAGAATTCTTCTAAATGTTTCATTCACTGTCTCTTGTTCTTTATGGCTATGACAGTTTCTCGCTGTACAGTCGCAGTAACAATTATTAGACCATCAAAAGTCATGAGAAACAATGGTGATGCAATCCAGTCCTAACTCCTGTGTGGATCATGTGACTAAAACGTACAGAAAAGAAAACACGGAATGAATCAAAGCACTGTTTTTGTCAGTACAGTGACATAGATATTGATGGAAGAACTGAAGTGATTTGGGTTATTATCAAGAAAACATGGAAAATGGATAGATATCAGCTCTGAAATTAAACTACTATGAGCTATTTTTGTTGGTATCATTATATTTGTTGGAACAAATGTACCTTTAGTTGGACCAGGCATTAAAATGAACGAGAAACTGAAGAAAACAAGGGGTGGTCTAATGATTTTTTCCGTGTCTGGAGAACCGACAGTATCACCGTCACGTTTGGGTTGAAGCCCCTTCGTCGCTGGTTTCCGGATAAAATCATTCACCTGCTCATCACTGTCACCCAAAATGGAGGAAAAAATGAAGATGCAAGTGGAGGAAATTAATGTTGAATATGAAGCTGATTTTCCCTGATTTTATCTTATTTTAGCCCGTGTTGTAATGCAAGCGCAGTTTTTCCATTCTTTTGAGACTTGTCGTTCTTATTTTTGTTCCATTTAACGACATTATTTTCCCTCTGTTAGTTTCAGTTTTCATTAACTACAACAACCCCGGCTGACACATGCATGGTTTCTATTTTTTGCCGTGCTTCCTGCAGCAGGACTAACCCCTGCATTAAACAGGAACGCAGTCCGGGCACATCCACTTTTTATGTTGCTGACTCGTGCTGCAGAAAATCATGAATATTTCAACCTGCTGAGGGCACGTACGGTGCATCAACACAGCAGGACATGTGCACCGTCAACACCACAGACCCACATTTTAAGACAAGTAGTCCACGTTTGTGTTCAACTCTGGAAACCGTTACTGGTCCGTGACATTAAATCAGGGGTCTCATACTCATTTTCTTTCAGGGGCCACATTCAGTCCATTTTGATCTCCAGTGGGCCGGACCAGCAAAATAATAACATAATAACCTATAAATAATGACAACTCCAAATTTTTGTCTGTGTTTTAGTGCAAAAAAAAAAACCAATTCAATTATGAAAATACTTACTTTTATAAACTATCCAAACAAAAAAGATGTGAATAACCTGAAAAAACTAACATTTCTTA
>JAPQRP010000024.1:7619082-7629583 GCA_037367295.1 Apogon hyalosoma
GTTGCACTCAGAGAAAAGGGGGCTGAATACTTTTGCACACTGCACTTTTCAGTTTTTTATTTGTAAAGCAATATTAAAATCATGTATCATTTACTTTCTACTTCACTATGCAACTTTGTGATGGTCTTTCACATAAAACTCCAATAAAATATATTTATGTTTGTGGTCATAGTGTGATAAAATGTGGAAAAGCGCAAGGGGTATGAATACTTTTGCAAGCCACTGTATGTCTAAATTTATCTTTTATTATTGGGTCTGAAAAGCTGGCAAACCCAGTTTCATGGAAAGATCCATTTACAAATGATCCTTTCACAAAAAATGTGACTAACCTGAAAAACCTGAAATTTCTCAAGAAAAGTGCAATTTTAACAATATTCTGCCTGTTACTAAATGTTTTGTGCATCTGTAAATCCACTGTCATTTCTAAATTGTAATGCACATGTAGAAAAGATAAGCTGAAGTATATTATTGTTAAAATTGCACTTATTTTCCTTAAGAAATTTCAGGTTTTTCTGGTTATTCAGATTTTTGTGAAAGGATAGTTGTGCATGTAAACATTTTCAGCATTAAATATAGTTTTTTGCACTAAAACATAGAGAAAGCTTTGAAGTTGTCATTATTTATCATGTCATGTCATATCATGTTATTATTTTACTGGTCCGGCCTATTTAGATCACATTGAGCTGTACAAAGCCACTGAACTAAAATGAGATTGACAGCCCTGTTTTGGACTGTATCAACAGCAGGTGTAGGTTGAAAATGTGACTTGTTTTTAAATTAAGTGACATGTTACATATTATATACTGTATTTTAAGTTCTGTTGTGAAAAGAAACCTTCATTTTAAGATTTTTTTTTTTTTTTTTTAGTTTTTTAAGTTAAAAAATTAAAGCAGTTTTGTTTACTCCATGCATCAGCTGATCTGCAGCCTCAGAGTAACTGCTTATGTTCATGTGTGTTGTAAAACAGTATTTCAGTGTGATGGTCACATGATGCACCGATGGTTGTTACCTGACCTCACGTACACAGACTGTCTCAGTACCTGTCTAAAAACCCAATTGTTTGTACGGAGTCAAACAGGGTGAAAAGACTAAAACATCAATATTGTCTTGTTTTTTCATATCTGTTCATTTCCACTCATACTAAAGCATATACAATGTTTTCCATTGATCTGATCAACTGATCTCTAATATTAATTGCTTTATCATATACTGTAGGTCTATGTTTTTCAATTCCAGTCCATTGCTTTTACACATAAATCTAAATATAATTTTGTATTTAACTCTACATACTTTACATTTAATTCATTACAAGCTTCAGTCTTAAGAGGAAAAATGCAACAATACAATTAATAAAAAGTGAATTACAGCAATAAGTGTGATTAATTACTTTTTTCTTACATTTTTAATCAGAGCTGTGTGATATGGCCAAAACATTAAATGTCATTAAAGTTTAATGTTTTCTGGCTATGAGAAGTGAAGATAAAGCATGATTCAAAAACACCCTTTCTTTACTAACACTTATTCCATATCTGACTGGAGAAACACATTCATACTTAAAATATTACCAGAAAAAAACGGTTGTGTTTAGAATTTTTATTGAGCAAGAAAGCTCTCCAGGGGGATGATCTTGGCCTTTTTCACAATTTTCAGAAATCCTACCCTTGATTGGTTGGATTAATTCAGCATGCCAAGCCATAATGATAAGTATTTCAAATACAAGCTTTTCAAGTATTTCATTACAAATTAAAATACAGTGAATACTGCGTATCTCTGTCAGTGAGAATGAGTCACAATAACCATATTTAGATCTTACCCGGCATATGAACCATCCTGCAGTTGCAGTTCTCCACCAGGTATCGTGTCTCACAGTCGATCCTGCAGGCTGTGATGCTGTAAGTGCTGAAGAAGTCAGAGTCCATCGGAGTGGCCTTGCAGTCCCCCCACGGCGGAGGCAGATACGTCAGCTAAGAGGGTGAGAGAGAGGCAACAGTGCAGAACCACTTTAGTAATAAAGCTTCAACATGTTCCTGTCCTGTTTGGCCTGGCCTTGTACCTTCACCAATATGATGACAACTTGTCATTATGACAAAGTGCATTTATTTGACACTCATAAAACCTTTCTCTTACTCCTCAATGCATGAAAATAATGGAGCTATTGTGGGAAATTCTCACCTACGCCTGTCCTATTCCTAGTACCAGTGCATAATAGCTGTACTGCCCACTCTTCATGTAGGACTTGAATAGAATGGATTGTATTTCAGAGTTGGGATATTGTTAGTATTGCACTATGAAGGCAGAATACGACAACGTACTCCCTCTGATTAGACAGATACTGTGGACAGATTGGATGGATAGATGGGTGGATACGTATCCTGTGACTGCTCAAATTATACATCAAAATGTGCAGTTTGATGGAGAAGGCTGTGCTATTCTAATAACCATGCTGATGAACACCCCAATTATTTTTAATGGGAAGTCAAAAACGATCAAACCCACCCCCATTTAGAGCCGCAATACATCATCATGTTTTAATGAAACAACATGGGTGGAACTGGAAATGGGTCACAACTTTTCAGATTTTAAACCTTAAAGACCCAAACAGCTGCTGGCAACCAAAAGCATCTACTCATCTATAACGTTTAATGCCTGTTGATCCACTAAACCTATCAATACATGTAAATAATTGGTGTAAAATACAGTTTATCATCTTTTCATCATCATCAGATATGACCCATTTGGACGTTCAGAGGCTCCGTATTGAATATGGAAACACCATCATCTTCTACGACATTGATTCACCAAAAAAATTCATGGAGTTGGATCAATGACAGTGGATGCACACACTTTTTTATGTTCAGTTAATGATGGATTTAGCTGAAAAATTCACTTTATCTTCAGTTTTCTTTGTTTCTTCTTATATAATAACCTTTGAATTTACTCTGAGCTTTAATGAACATCGACATGATCAGTGAATTAAATACAGGAAAATACATGATTTACACTGAGCAATGCCAAATACAGAGGATACTATTATAATAAAGCCTGATAAATCACTCAAGAATGGTTCAATAGAGAGAAAACTCATTTAGGAATGGCCATAAACACTAGGTCTTTATGGGGTAATAAGCTAAATCAGTATTTCAATATCTAGTCTTTTTTCCCCTACACCATCTGTCCCTTTCCACATTACCTTAAGAAAAACTATGAATGGCAGTCAATGGTGAGACATCAACATGTTCTTCAGTCCATCTGAATTGTGTCAAACAAGTGATAAAAGTACCATCGTGTTCAGTGTGAAACAGTTCAATCTCATCTGACACCCGTTCTTTTTTTTTTACCTGTTCAGCAAGTTGGCCTCCAATATAAATGTACTGGGTGCCACGAGTTGCTTGACAGTTTTGATCTACGAGGGGTTTGAGTCTTAGATCAATTCTCCTTATTGATTGGCTTTAATTATTTTATTACTGTACAGATATTACGTGGTGGGAAAACAGGACAAGGTTATACACAAACACTGACGCAGAACCTGAAACAGAAACAAACAGGCAAAAACAACAAAACAGTGACAACAATAGAAGAACATCAGTGAATTTGAAGAACAGAACAGTCTGATGTCACAAAAACTGGTAGCAAACGACAAATGAATAATAAAAAATTAAATAACAAAAAAATAGCAACAGAATAACATTGATGACTTTAAAGCAAAATGACTCCTACCCGTTCTTCAGAACTGACAAAAGTATTAACAGAGGTGAAAACTGCTACAAGGCTGGTCGAGCTAAGAGACGTCCTCAGTAGATCTGATCAGCTAGTTTAGTCACAAAATTAGTGTTTCTTGCACAACTCTTTTATATGTGTTTTCAAAATCCTCAACAATTTGACAACAAAGGTCAGTTAGTTGACTTGCAAATTTCATTAAAATTGTCAAACATCATGTGCAATTAATAACTGAAATGATATTCCACTGACGATGATGATCATCATCTTTTCTAAGGTAACCAGAAGAGGCTGGTCCTTACACACCTGGGGTGATGAGTCAATGGCACTAAAGTCCAAAATACTTGCTCACAAATATTTTGCATGAGAACTATTCATACACTTCCTCAATAGAAGAAAACAGATATCTGTGCCAGATTGTTGTGATGATGCTGGATTCAACATCACCTGCAGCCCCTGTTTCTTCATTTTGTTTGATCCAGATGCCTCTGTTCCCTCAGGTCCAAATTCAGCGCCCGGCCACAAAAAGACACACAAGGAAAGCTGGATCTGAGTCGTGTTAATGTTACACAAGCTCCTCGAAGTACTCGTAGTCTGGTGGTTTGGTGACGCTCCATATGTTGTCCTTCACTTCAAGGACAACATTTATCATTTTTCTATTCTATTTCATTAAAAACAGTTAGAAGTCACCATTGTTGTCACATAATGTCTGTTCCACACAACTCAGAGTTTATGTTTTTATTTGTGGAGGAAAAGCTCAGAAAAGCGACCTTGTTTGGAAAAATAAAATGCTGTGCCTTTCTGTCACATTATCCTCGCATTCAGTGAGAAAGGACTCATAACATAAACAATGAGAAAATATAATGACCTGCAAATTAATCATCACTTTTGAAAGGTTGTAAAAACAAATATGTGAGTTATGCACATTTCCATAGAGTTGTTTGGAGCGAATACTCCTGACTGTTGTGTTGTCATTGTACTGTAGGCTAACTTACACAGAACTCTAATAAACTTTAGAAGCAGAGCAGTTTTTACCCTTGGCCACACTGGCCACAGGGTATTGTCATCAGTTGGTCGTCTGTCCGTCTGTCCAAAAACTTTGCCATGCAGTGGTAAGTCAGGTCAATGGGGGCAGTAGTTCGCCTGATAAGTCAGGCCGAGGGTTTTCAGAGCCTTCAGTCGCTCAGCCCCCCCCCTCTGGAATGTCCTCCCAGAACATAAACAAAACTCAAGACTCTGTTACCATCTTCAAATCCCAGCTTAAAACTTATTTATTCAGACACGCCTACTCTATCCCATAATTCCAGTTCTGCCATTTTATGTGCCTACGTGTTTTATATATGTATGAGAGTAATTTTAATTGTGTTTTATTTTATTTTATTTTATTTTAACAACTCTGTACAGTGACCTTGAGTGTCCTGAAAGGCACCTATATATAAAATGTATTATTGTTATTATTATTATTAGTATTCAAGTGTGCGCATGTTTTTTTTTTTTAAGTTTTCCATCTGAAAGGGCTGTGATGTCTTCTAACTCATTATCCTCAGCTGTCCACACTACCTGTTCATCAGAATTCATCGGAATATTCTGAGATATTGCATCAAACAGCTCATCAGTCACGAGTTAAATGTTTGCTACACTGGAACTCATTTGAAAAAGGTGTTTTCATTTCTACTGTGAATTTAATATTTTGCGATAAAGGCAAAAACCACCTCAAGGAAGCATTTACAAACTTTTTTTTTTGCAAAATTTTGAACATTTTCAGAATTTTTCCATTTCCATAAACCTTTTCCAATACAGAATTTCTAAATATGCATCAAATTCCTTCATGGATATGCACCTAGTGTGACTGCTGAAGCCCAATTGCCCCATTAAACCACATAATAAATCAGAGCAGGCATTTTAAATGTTCATGTTCACAATGAGAAATTGAGAAAACTTTTAACTCAATGTCTGTCCCACGATTTCCTCAAAACCTGCATGAAATGTTTACAAGTGCATTTAGTCTTGTCTGTATATACTCTTAGTGAAAGCATTGGGGTGAGGTGAAAGTTTGGCCTGTGACTTTCAGTTCTTTCCTTAATGTAAAATCTCTTTTTCAATTTTGCTTCACTGACAAAAGTTGTGAGAATCATCAAAACAACCATGTAGCCCCAACACGCTGCATTCTTCCTCTTCTCTTAAACAAGTCTTACTCTAAAACCAGTGTTTTATCAAACTTTCAGTATGCCTTAGGTACGTGCTAAATGACCAGGGGCCTGATAAGGTCACTGTTCACAGGTTTGGAAAATGCAGATTACTTAAGTAACAGCTTGCCTGCACTGAATTTACTTTCTCAAACAGACAACAACAACAGAACTGTCAGTATTTCAGTATCCATGTTGAATCAACAGATGGTATATAAGGGTGTTAATGTGAATGTGTAACAAACAGCAGGGATATTACAAAAAAAAAAACCCTCCGTAAATATTGTAATTTTCAGTAGCTCATTTTTTTTCACAAAGAGACAAAAACATAAGACAGGAAACAAATATGCACACATCAACTTTACATACACGATATACAATACGATATTCAAGACAAGTCCCTTCCTGATCTGGGATTAGGTTCCATATCTAATTTCAGTATTGACTGAAACACAGAGCAGTGCTTCAGTCTAACACGATTAAATTGTGGGATCCTGCATGTCACTGTTCAGGATGAGGTTGTGGTCAGACATAATGTTCTTGGCCAGTTTTAAAATATTACCATGGTAGGTTAATTCAGAGTTTCTCCAGGGGTTGGTTTATAATCCTGAGACAGGATTTCATTAGGTTGAATAATTCTGATTTCTAAGTATTGGACAAACAACACAGAAAACCTACAATCACTGAAGCAAAGACCAAAAGAAGAATTTGCCAACTCAAAAGACTGGAGGCGGCTGTGAAAATAAATTCTTTGTTTTGGGTTTTTTCAGTCAAACTGACATGCTCTGTCCAGGAAAACAGATGGTTTCTACGCCCACATTTCTGTATGAAAATACCTGCTTGATTATGCTTGTAATCTAAATTGCCCATAGGTGTGAATGTGAGAGTGAGCGTCAGACCTGCGCTAAACCGGTGACTCGTTCAGGGTGTACCCTGCCTTCGCTCATAAGTAGCTGGGATAGGCTCCAGTGACCCCCGCAAACCCTAGTGGGGATAAAGCAGGTTCAGATGATGGATGGATGGATTTTGCTTGTATTTTATGAGTGTCAGATAGTGAGTCAAATATGATGTCTCAGAGTTTCCTGGGTTTAACCCCAAGGTGCTTGTTTTCATTTAGTTTGACCAGTGAAGGACACAGTCTGCTTGAGTTTTCCTGTTATTTTAATTGAAAATATAAATATTATTTGTACCAGTTATAAACCACTGACAAATTAGAATTTTTATGGAGTGGTCAAGTTACAAAGTCCATCTCTGAGTGGGGCACAGACAATTAAGCATTTTTATAGCTCCATTAGATACATCATTAGTATATAAGAGAAAGTCATTGAATTTCACTGTATGTAATGTATAAACTATGGCAAATAGTTAATACTTTATGCATGTATATAATATTCATAAACACTGGCATAACACAGAGAAATACAAAATACAGTTTAAAGGCTGATGTGAATTTGTAGAAAGACAAATGATCAATAAAGAAATAAAACAAATTTGAACCATAATGAACTAATTAATTTCCAATATTACACTAAACACCCACACATTGAAGAAGAAGAAGAAAAAGTCAAAGAAACACACTAACTGAAAAATAAAAGTACAGTGTAACCTTGCAGTATGAATTTAATTCGTTTCATGAATGTGCTCATTTACTTGTTTTATGAACCAATTTTCAACACTGAAATGAAATGAAATATATTTAACCTGTTCCAGCCCCCCCAAACCACCCGAAAGTCATTTTTAAGGGTTTTTTAAAGGAGAAGGAGAATCTCCTTCCAGTAAAATGACAGGCAGGAGAATTTCTGGTGTTTTCTCTCTCTTCACTTAATTTGTTCTTTCCTCGCTTTCATCACTGTCCACACTCGCAGGTTGTTTCTTTAAAAATCTATCCTGAGAAATCTGCTTTGTTCTGCTTTTTAAAATATTCTGAAAATGCGCCGGACCCCAGTCATTAAATAAAGCAGCTGCACAACCTGAACTTAATTTGTCTGAAAGATTTTTTTTCAACAAATTCAGAAACCTCTGTCCACTTTGCTAACACTTTTTTTTTTATTATTTACTCGTCGAGGTAGCTTCCTCCACTACACTGTCATCATTGGGAATTTGGTAATTTCCTCCTCCATCTGAATGCTGGTGTTCCTGAACGTGAAGTGAGCACCTGTGGAGGAGCACCTGCTCGTACTGCCCATTTCCACTCCGATTTTGAGACAAGAATTCTCAGGAGTCACAGCTTGTAAAGATAATTTCTTGTACTACGGTGAACTCATACTGTGAAGTTCCACTGTAGTAACTATGATACAAATGTCAAGTCAAGTTAAATGTAAAAATACGAAAAGCTCTGTGTTTATTTAAAGTTACACTACACCATTCGGGTAGACGAGTTAAATAGAAATGACTCCAGCACAGTTCATTTTGCATTTACACATGGTTAAAAATATATTAGAACTATTAATTTACTCTTTGGTTACCTAAAAAAAGGAGGGTCAAATTTGATGCATTAAATGAAGCAGGACATCATAAAACAGCCCCTGTGTGTTTCGTCTCATTGGTTCAAACAGTGCATCACTGAGCGCTCACACAGCAATAAATTAAAGGCCACTGTTGTGATTTAGGGACCTGCTTTTTACAATCTGTACCCGAATGCGTGAGGCAGCCACGTGTGGTGTGTACTTGACTTGGTTACTAATCACCTAAGGCTCAAGGAGTGCACACATGCAGTGTTCCTGCATATAATAAATACACATTCAGTACAGAACACTGAAGTTAACCACCACGTTTAGACACAATCATAATCAGGAGAAGGCAATGAGTTTTCAGCTGTCCTTCACATCAAGGACTTTTAAAGTCAAACACAACATAAAAACCATCAGAGCTGGATAAATGTGATAATCGATAGTGGATGGATGCGTATTTATTCACCTCATCATGTGGAGTAGATCCACTGGATGAGCTATACGACTGTGTAATGGCTCTCTTATGTTCGGTGGTTCGCTTTTAATTCTTTTGCATTTTCAAGAGCCTCACTCAGACATCCTTAACCACCTTGTAGCAATGTCTTTCCTGTTGGTTAAACTTTTACCAAGACCTATTTCTGCAACTGTGGACAAGAGTGGCTCTAGCATAAAACGTTTCAGGACAATTTAGCGTGCTGTTAGCTGTTTAATGACCATGAGGAAAAAAACAAATCATGTTAAGATTGTGACCTCCATCACCCCTGCATTAACTAAAGTGAGAGAGCAGGGGTAGAGGAAGATGAAGAGTCTGCCAAGATAGACTGGACAGCATAAGAAGAGGATGGAGAAAAACTGTTAGAAGACACATATTGAAGTTTTAGCTTTTTATGTCAAATAGAAGGAAATTGCAGAATTTCACTTGGGTAGGATTTGGGTGAGTGACAGTTTGGCTGGTCTGTAGGACCCTGACAGTTTTACACTACAGGACTGCTGAAGCAGTGAAATGAATGAATGTGAGAAAACTGCATTAGATTAATGAAGAATGAGCCTGCCAGACGGAACAATAAACACCAAATAAACAAAGACGGAAGGGAATCGCATTAAAAACAGGAGAATCATATTATAAGAAATGTACTGAGTGCCGAAGAGGAAACCATACAGAAGCTATTGAGACACAGAGGAAAAAACAAAGAGGGACAGTCTCCTGCAGATGCGACATTAGCAGCATGCAAAATCCTGCTGCAGCCCGTCAACACTGAAACACTCGCTTCCAGAGTGGACGTGGAAGGACTGAGATCACTCACAAATCCATCCATTTCACTTCGCCATTCATTATGCATGGTTCTGTAGCATATTAGGTACCAGAGTATATCATTTGTGTGACTCCATGCTGCAGAATTATTCACAGTTCAGAGGAGTAACCTACATACACTTTGTTTCACAGAACCAGACTGAGAGATTTTGCACTTCATAATAATCTTAAGGTCTCAAGTGTGCAACTATCAGGATGGCACAAAGGCCCAGTGCCTCAGTTGGAACAACTATGTGTTTTTTCTTTTCTTTTTTTTTTTTTTTACCATAAACGGTGTTAAAAATGGAACCACTGTGTTCGATTTCAGTCAACAAAGCAGCCTTTTCAACCTCTGTCATTTTATAGGTGAATAAAAACTAATGGTCCTTTGAACAATCCCATTATTGATGATTTTGTGGCAGATTTTGTGTCTTCTGTGTGGGGTGCATGGGATTGATTCTCAGGCAAAATGATGCTTTCAATCTGAGATGTGTGAAAGTCCTTCAAACCACAGTACAGCGCTGACAGCGCAGTGGCAGAACTCTTCCTTACCATGTGGGACGCCTCATTTCAACTCCCCTTGGTCCAACAAAAGCCTCGAAATAAGGCCAACGACAAATCTGTCACTGCTCAATCACTGAGGCATGTGTACAGTGGGACTTGACTGCTGAGTATCTAATTTACCATAACACTGACAGTGTCTTCAGTATTTCCTCAGAAACCTAAATTTACTCCTTCAATAGCTTAATGTCTGAAGTGTGGCAGCATCTTAATCACTGTCATCAAAGTGAGGTAAAAACTGACAACTGTATCTGGTGTCTGTTTGTGTGTGTGTGTGTGTGTGTGTGTGTGTATAT
>JAPQRP010000024.1:7630391-7642934 GCA_037367295.1 Apogon hyalosoma
GAGTCAGCTAAAATACTGTATACACACATCAGGAAAACAAAAACTTGCATAAATATTTCAACACCAAATTTATTCAGGCATGACAACATTAATACAAGTTACCTTTGGCTTGGCTAACGTTGGGTAAAGTGTTCTGCTGATTTAACACCTGCAGACTTTTACCTATGGGGGGACCCTAAAGGATGTTGTGTATCGCACGAAAAAGACAACATTGGTGGCCCTTAGACAAGAAATTGAAAATGCATGTGCAGCAATCCCATTGGACACTTTGGTCAACGTAACCCAAGCAGTAGTTCACTGTACACAAAAATGTCTGGAAGCCAATGGACACCACTTTGAGCACCTCTTGTAATTGTAGAGGCCAAAGGTAACTTGTATTAATCTCATGATGTCTGAATTAATTTGGTATTGAAATATGCCCCTTAAAATGTCTTTAATGCATTTATTATGAATTTTTGAACATTTTTCCCCCCAGGAGACAATAGAATATAAAAAAACAAGAATAATATAATTCTGCTGCTATAAATCAAATAGAAAATAAAATGAATAAAATATTACTAAATGTATTTTAAACATTAGTATTGCACTTTTCCCTGAAAGGTGGTTTTGAACAAACAACAAAAATCAAATCACAGTTCTGTCAGTTCCCATTCTGCATAAAAATAATAACAACAAAATTCCACATGAGGTGCAACATTAACGAGAGAGCAAACTCATATTCTCTTTGAACAAACTTAAGAGCAACATTGAGAACAAAATTAACCAAATCATTTATTTTAGGACAGTTAAACTGTTTAGGCCACTTTGTATATGTGTGTGTGTGTGTGTGTGTGTGTGTGTGTGTATATACTCACACAATGTGAATACATGTGTTAGTTTTAACATGAAGACTGTGGAACAAGATTAGACAATAAATCTGATCTATATGAGTAAAATAACCATTGGTAGTTACTGGTAGTTATACTAGTAACAGCAATTCTAGTTTTTAACAGTTGTAGTTCAGTTGGCTGTACATCCACGTGTCTCCCCCATCCCCCCTTCTCCTGCCCTCCGCCTCCAGGTTTCTACCTGTTAAATCCTGGAGGATTCTGTTGGCGTCTGTGAATCGGCTTCAGAGTCTGGTTTAGACCTGCTCTAAATGTAAAATGTTATGAGATAACTTTGTTATGATGTGGCACTATATAAATTAAATTTGATTGATTGCTTGATTGAAACAGTGAGGTAGCAGATGTTAAAGCTACAACAGGCAACATTTCCACATTAAAACATTGAGGCCTATGTTTTATGTTTTGCTGACATGCAAGGCGAAATGCTTTACATTTTCCTTAAAACCACTATAATGAGTCGTAAAATAATAACTCTCTCAATTATCGATCAGGAGTCTCAGTGTGATGGTATGTGGTGGTGTATTTACCTACAGAGATCCTGCCGTCTATCTGCGTTTGGTCTATTTTCTTCTTCTTTCTCTATGTTTGGGGTGTTTCTGGTTGTCAGTCTTTGGGCAGTGAGTTTGTACCTTCAGCTGATAACAGCATCACGCAGAGGACAAAGGTGGAGAAGTGTAAAAATGAAACCACTCACTGCACAGTTCTGTCTATGAGACAAAACTCTGGGCAAAGCACACACATGCACGCACCCACACATGCACGCACCCACACATGCACGCACCCACACATGCACGCACCCACACACGCGCACGCACGCATACACCCACATGCACGAACGCACGTGCACACCCACACGCATACACCCACATGCATGCACACACACACCCACATGCATGCACACACACCCACCCACCCACACGAACGCACACACGCATGCACACACCCACATACACGCACGCACACACACACGCACGCACCTACATACACGCACCCACATACACACACATCTAAACCTTCCGGCCTATGGCCTCTAACAGACTTGACACACATGGAGGAATCTTTCTCTTCTGCTCTATTTTGCCTGTAGTACATTCCTGTAGTTTTGTGAAGGGGTGGGTGTGTTTGTGATTTTAGAATACAACTGCTGTGACAGAATCAGAACATGGTGTTTTATTTTTCTACCTCTTGTCTGTTTTCCTACTATGCCATTCACTCTCTCCACTCAGTTTATTGCTCGCTTGACCATCACTCTCACTTCTTTGTTCACAGAGTGTATCGAATAGGTTCAACAGGATCCAAATTCAGAGAGCTCTGTAGTTTTATTCAGTGTATTGATCTGTTTCATTGGTCGTGTCAATCCTTTTACCAAAATTTAAGTGGATATTTCACTAGAATTGAAAAGACATCATGTGAATGTAAATTACTCAGCTTAATATAAATAAAACTTTAAGATATCACCTCATCTGATTTCTACCTTTGGCCACTTTGCCCAGCCTTATATAAAATGTGTCACATCTTGCCTTGGCATTATTAAAACCAGAGCTATGGCTACTGGTAATCTGCAAACTGAACAGCTTTGCTCAGTGTTTAAATTTCTCATGATTGAGATCCTGAACGACCCAGGAAACTTCAGTTAAGCTTTCAGTCTGCTGGGACTGGCAGGGCAGACAAGGGCAGAGCCATCAGCAGTGGCTTAGAAGCAGCACAACGATCCTCCAGATGGTTTTGGATCAAGGGGAGTACGCTGTAGAGTGTGAGTGTGACTGGGACACACGCTAGAGCTTGATCAACCCTGGCAGAGTCACCTGGGCCACATAGTATGATGTTAAAAGAAGTGAAATACTCCATGATCCCAGGATACATCAGTGATGATGGAGCCGAGTACATTTAATACTGCATGTGTTCAGTAAATGAGGTATTTAGATGGATGCTTACATACGTCTAACCAACATAAGTGAAGATGTCAAGGCTTGGCTCAAAGCATTAGCATTGGCAGAAGTGTGTGCTTTCTTCTTTTCCATAAATATTTAAAAATGAATATTGACATCTAGGAAATGCTCTGACAAAATATGCTGAGATATATCATATTTCGCTATTTCATTGTGTCGTATTTCCCAAGACGTACCCGTTGTTCCTGACAGGAGACAAAGGTCTGAAAGCCTGGAGCCACTCCAAAGCCCAGCTGGTCTATGAACGGCGGCTCATCCTGGGTGTGGATCTGAACTTTGATCCCTGCTTCAAACGATGTCTCGTCTGTTGACAAGAGAAGGGGAAGACAGTTACAACAGGAATGATGATTCATATGCACACAGCGTATTGAATTAAAGAATCAAATGAAAACTAATAATGGAGTACATCAACTTTAACTTCAATATTTTCATGTCTAGAATTCAATTTTGTCTTAAATTTACACACAACACGTGCAATTAGGTAAAAAAAAATTCTCTATAGTTCTGAGTGTGTTCATTATTGTGTGAAATATGTTCTTTATAAGCACGGTCTTAAAGTTTCAACCTTGGCAATGTTAAACACTTCGGGAACAAGTTAAGTACAAATATAAAAACATTTCAAAGACAATTCAAAGCAGTAAGTAGGATTACTGTCAAAGATTATACAGTCAACAAGTCTGAGTCACTGGCGTTTTAATCCGTCTCTGTTTCAAGATTATTTATTATGTTGTAGTACAAAGGAAAACTAAGGCCTTTAGACCACAAGTGACAAACATACGGCCAAAACAGGCCCAAGAAAGGGTCGAATCCAGCCCGTGGGATGGATTTTTGAAATGCAAAAATCAAACTGAAGATACAGTATTATCAGTCAATGGTGTTGCAATCTTTTTAGTTCAGGTTCCACCCAATATGATCTAAAATGGATCAGACCAGTAAAATACTATCATAATAACCTATAAATCATAACAACTTTTTTTCCCCTTTGTTTTAGTGTAAAAAGTAAAATTCCATAAAAATGTTAACATTTACAAACTATCCTTTCAGACAAAATGTGAAAAACCTGAACAAAAATATGGACAACCTGAAATGTCTTATGAGGTCAGTGTAATTTTACCAATATTCTGCCTATGACTAAATGTGTGTATTTGTAGAGCCACTGTGATCTGTAAGTTGTATTGAACTTGTGTAAATGATAAACTGAGGCAGAATACTGATAGAATTGCACTTATTTTTCTTCTCAAATTTCAGGTTGTTCACGTTATTCACATTTTTAAGGAAACTTTGAAGATGTAAACACTTTTACTATGTCAAGTTAAAATTTTTCCCTGTTATTATTTTACTGGTCTGGCCCACTTCAGATCATATTGGACTGAATGTGGAAGGTGAAGTAAAATGAGCTTGACAGCCGTGCTTTAGACGGTCTGTACAACTCTTGTCTTCTTTTTTGTCTGCAGACTGAGGGCCATAGGATCTGCAGTGGTCAGTAGTTGGTCCTTTCAGACATTCTGATGTCCCTCTGGAGAAGCCTGGGGTATGTTACCATGGAGATTTAGCCCATTTAAAAAGTGAAGCACCTTAGTGATGCTGAAAACTCAGAGTTAAGCTGAAGTTACCTCCCTAACCTCATAATCCTGCTTTGTGATTCAGGGCCCTGGTTTCCACACTGGACAGTCATGTAACTATATAACTTACAAGCTTCACTGCCCAAATGCAGGCCAGTCATGTCTTTATTATAGGTGCAGATATTAAGCAGCTTGCATACAAACAGAAAAAGGGTTATCAGATTCACTCATGCACATTGAAGCTTTGTAATTATATACCTGCACACAGGCTGACACTGGACTGACAATAAGTTTAAGACCAAATATCCTTCAATTTTTCTATAGAAACTCAATATAACAGTATTTTTTTTACTAATCAATTGTTTTTCCACATCAGATGATTGTAACTGAATATTCGTTACTGAGAAATGCTTTTTGCTGTCATCAAATTAAATACAGCTCATTTCTTTATTAAATTTGTAATGTTAATATTTCATGTGTGCTTTGACTGACATTTACTTACATTTTATGACAAATGCTGATTTGCTACTGCTTTGTCATAGTGTTCTCCTATTTTTTTGCAAAGCTGCATGTACTGTATATAATAATAGCACATCACCTTATAGATAGCATATATGGCAACATGATTCCATATAGTCTGTAGTATTAGTTTGAGACTTTACTCCAGTTATGCTGTTAAGAAATTGTTGCAAACTGTGTCCTGTCATGTTTTATTTTATATATATATATATTCCATCAGAAAATGTAGCATATTCCACACATGTTTGAGACGTGTGGAATAGAAGTTTTTGTCTGTGTGCATTTTTCCAAATGTACAAGCTGTACTAACAATGTCATTTCATTAATTACAATGTGACAATTGTAATTAATGAAATTAAAGTTTTCCAGCTTTTCTTCAGTTGACCAAGGTTTTACAGTGAAAATGTGTGTATGAAAAAGCATTCTGATGTCAAAATGTTTTAAATTAATCCATTAAAACCCTTTAATATGACTTTAGTCTGCAAACACCCATCCCTAGGGAATCCCATTGGTGCATCTAATGTGTATTCATCAGTTGCACCGATGGACTCCCACTTTTATCTGTACATAGTAAACAATAGCTGATTGAAAGATAAAGGAGATGGACTCTGTGTATAGACCCACTGATGACAGTATGTGCCCCACAGGAGGTTTATTTACTGCACAGAGAAATGAGAGTGAATGGATAAATTAATAAATAAATGTTGATGAGGATAAAAGGAAAGTCGATACAGATGACAGCTTCCTTTTCTACAGCACTCGGCTGTATAGATTTTATAGATTGAAACAGATGGGTCTCTGATACTGAGATCAAGGAACATCACAATGACATGGTGACTTAAGCCCATACTTGTGCAAATACACTACTATCATATTTGCAGTGATCCACAAATGCTTCTAGCGATGGCAGGCTGTTTTCAAGCGATTTATTTGTCTTTGAGCTCCAGCTCCAGGATAAAGTGAAAAAGTGTGTTTTCTGTTGCCTCTCCTCCCTGGTTGTCACACGGTATCATCCTCTAAGAGTCAGCCTTTCTCACTGTTTTCAATTAAAGAGCTGAGGGCTGCGACTGGAATTCAGCAAGAGAGCTTTGACAAAGAGCGGCACACTTTAACTGTTACACATTGCTCTTCTGAGACAATATATAAAGCCATTTTCTGCTGCTGCCAAGACAAATGCACGAGGCTTGGAGCCACACATATACATAAGCCCAGCCCAAGCTCCTGCCTGCATGTTATCTTTAAGTCAGGGCCATCTGTCATCCTTACACAGTGTGAATACAGTAAGCATATTCAAAATAAACCTTGAAGAAAAAGCGATACTATATATCTGCATATATGACACGTTCAGATGCATCAGAGCAAATTCGTCTGCACTTTTAATTAAATTCGTGCAAAAATAAACAGAATTTCACTGCAACACAATCAGACTGAGTTAAAACCTACGGTTGAGTTCAAAGTAGGGATAGATGTGTAGACCAACGACGAGACGAGCTGAAAACCATCGATGGACTCTCTGATGCTGTTTCCTCCCATGGTTTGAAAATTAAGCCAAAATCTGGAGGTTTTTGGAGCTGCCATTCTGCCTGTGTGATGGATACTGTATCCAGAGTCGATGGAACTATGAGGATGTGGTACCCACCTTCCAACAGCCTGATTGGATCACCTGACAAATCCTGGACAGTCATTGGTCATTACATCTGTCAGTTACCTGTTTTTTTGTTTTTTTTTACATTAATCACCTATATTAAAACCCTCACCGGGTTGTCGCTGACCCCTCTAAACCTGATCATAAACCCCCCCCACAACGTTTATTCAGTCATAAACATTACTTATGCTGGTTGTGACACACCGCCCTCAGCGGTGTTAGCAGGACATGTTTAGTCCTGCACACTTCCTGTTTTATTTTGGGTTTTTTCTGTTCCTTTGTGTGCACTGTGTCTGTCTTGGCTGCGTCCTCCCTGATTCCCATGATTACCTGCACCTGGGGCTCATTACCTCCTTTCCCTATATATACTCTCCTTTCGTCTGTTGTCAGTGCGTCTTTCATGCCTTGTGTTGCCGAGTGTCACTTGACCTTCTCCTGCTCCATGCCATGCTTTCTGGTAAACAGTCTTAGTTCATGTTCATTGTTTTACTTGAAGTATTTTTCTGAGTTCTAAATCCACATGTGTGAAGACCTTTTTCTTAGTTCTGATTCCACATTTGTGAAGACATTTTTGTTAGTTCTGATTCCACATATGTGATGACCTTTTTGTTAGTATTTTGAATCCACGTTTGTGAAGATATTTTTGTTCTACCTTTTTGAGTAATAAATACTCATTCAACTAATGCCTTGACTTGGTCTCGTGCATGTGGGTCCTACTCTTATTTGTTGTTGCACCAGTATAGGCATCCTACACATTAGAAAGCTTAGATTTTCCACAATTTCATTATTTGAGTAATTTTATGGAAGTCATACTAGTCACACTAAAGAACAGTTAACTTAAATTTACCAGCTTGGTAAACAAAATAGATGATAAAAAATACTTTTCATTCGGTGGAATCTCAATCCGGAAAATCTGCAATCCCTTCCCTTTGAAGCATCATAAAGTCAGAACATGTGTCTGAGGATTATTTTTATTCCTTTTAGTCCCTAGGGGGTCCACAGTTTAGAAAAAAAAAAAATCTCTCATAACGGTATTCTATAATCATTCTATGTGGTGAATATTACTGTGTGGAGTCCATTTTTTGCTATTTGCAATAAGACAATCCTTTATCGAACTGTGAACACCCACCGGCAACATCTTGACAGATGAAAATTTCTGTGATATGATCGTTTTGCAATGCAATGTATGTCAAACAAATACAGCTGCAGACTTGCACCTTGTCCTTATAGTTCTTCTGTTATAAGCTTATGTATTTTTGTTATACCAACTAGGCCCAAATTGTGTGTAAAGAGATTAACAATATAAATTGTGTAACAATAAACTGATCAGAAAGAAAATAATATGAACGGTGGAAAAACATTTGGAAAACTTTATATTATAAGTAATTTTAGTTTTTAGTTTGGCCAAAGTCTCTACTGGATATACCCTTGAATATAAATGAGGACAGTGATAGCAGGTTATTTACTACAGCTGCATTTGGTGAAAACATCCAAAGAGAAGAGGGTCAGAGATTTCTTTCATCTTTTTCCAGAACACGAACTACAGATACAGGATTTTAACACCGAGACTTAAATAACAGTGGATGAGTTCCAGCCCATGAATACTGAAAATAAAACACACTATCTAACACTATGTTCTAAAACCAGCCACTGGCAACTTGAAAAGTTGAATGGCAGGTCATGACATCGAGCCGAGACAGGTCAGTTCACACCTCTGCAACCTTTACTGGTCAACCTCTAAAATGATTTTGGTGAAGCAAAAACAATGCTTGAATGCTTGTACATCACGTTGTGAAGTGCAGCAACAGTAATAATATATTTTCTTTTTACTCAAGTATAATACTCAATTTAAAATAAAAATATACAATGATAGATTATGCTACATATTCTGTGTTTACATGTAATACAGCTGGATAATGACGATATCCCTAAAAGCTAGTTTTTCTTTCATTTTTGTCAGATCTATCAAGATTTATTTCTTCAGGGGACTAAAATTGCAAATTGCAAAATTTTTTCAGGCTATTTTTCATGAGCATCTCAACTCTTATTAAAATCTGTGCTGCTGGAATTGGTATGGGACAAGAACAAGTGGTACTCAATAATCTCTAGGTTTAATGAGATGAAAATACTGTATTTTCCTCAGATACTGGCTGATGTTTTCATTTTCCCCAACAACAGAATGTACCAGGCCTTTATTTGAAGGAAGTCTGTATTAGAGTCAGGCCTTTTTTAGTAATTTCCTCCATTTAAACTATAACCTATGTAGGACCAATGGCCCTGTAGCTCACAGTCTATCAACAATCAATAACTTACATTTGCGAGGTTGTCAGGCTCTGTCTCTAGTCCTGTGGTCTTGATGCAGGAGATCAATCTCCCAATAGAAGTGGGTGGTACTTTCATTTAATTTGCTGAGTTCTCCTCCAGTGAAAGTCCATGTATGACTTCCTATCAATGCTCGACAGTAACTATATCAAAATATGGCCCACTAAGTAGAGGCAAATTTCTAATACTACAAAACTTCTTCAAAAATGTATAAATCTACATTTTTCCAAACAATCTTATTCACAAGTGAGACCCTCATCTATGGTCATGAGCTCTGGGTACTGACTGAATGAGGTCACGGGTACAAGCAGCCAAAATGAGTTTCCTCCGCAGGGTGTCTGGGCTCAGCCTCAGAGCTAGGGTGAGGAGCTTGGACATCCAGGAGGGACTCGGAGTAGAGCCGCTGCTCCTCCACATCGAGAGGAGCCAGTTGGGGTTGTAAGGGCACCTAATGAGGATGCCTCCTAGACGCCTCCTTGGGGAGGTGTTTCAGGCATGTCCATCTGGGAGGAGACCTCGGGGCCGACCCAGGACAAACTGGAGGGATTATATCTCTTGGCTGGCCTGGGAACGTCTTGGGATTCCCCCAGAAGAGCTGGTGGAAGTGGCTGGGGAGAGGAGAGGGCTGTCTGGGCTTCACTGCTGAGGCTGCTGCCCCCGCGACCTGGACCCGGATAAGCGGATGAAGACGAGTACGAGTACATTTTTCATACCCGTGAACAAACTTTGTCGACATTATCTTGAGGAAGCTACATAGAAACTTTGAAATTAATTTGACCAGTAGTTTCAACAGAGACAATGTTTGAAGAAATTGCTGTTGAAGATGACGAAGACAACAATGGCGATGCTGGACACAGTGCCTTCACAACAGCTCATTGTCTATCATCAGTTGAGCTAAAAATGGTCTTTTATTATGACACCTTTTGATCCACTCAAATTTGCACTGTTAAAAGTACCGCTTTGCACTTTCCTCCAAATACAAATCTTCCTTAAACATTTCAAACTTGTAAGTTTCTACATTTTTGTTGATTTGCTGAAAAACTAAGACACACCTGCAGTGACAGAGATGGAACAATAACACTTCAGATGAGTGATCTACAACAACAAAGTGTTGAAAACAGCCAGGTTAAAATGCTGAATGTATTCATAAAATCTGCAGAAGTGGCCATAATGCATAAATTATATGACAGACACAAGTTTATCCATGTTAGTTTTTACCCGACCTTTATTTGCTCATGTCAGTCTGGATCCTGGGCTTTATTAGAGACCTGGCTTGAAATCAAATCCTATTTTTATTCCACGAAATATGAAAAATAATGACACTGTCTTGGTCATCTCTTTCTGTTTGACCTTACTGTGCTCACATGTTGTTTTTTACTTCTTACTGAGCAGAGTGTGGCTCAGTGGTGTCTCTGTTGCCTTGAAGCGTTAAACCACATGCACTACAGTGTTTTGTTTTTCCTTCCAGGTTTCTCCCATAGTATAAAGACACTAACACCTAAATGGTAGGTGTGAATATTAGAGTATGTACGTGTTAGAAAGATGCTTTCAAACACCATTAGACTGTCCCATGTGTAAACTGTCTCTCGCCTGATGCATGCTGGGAGATCCTCATGTGGCATTGAAGGGGATAAGTGGGTATAAAAAATAGATGGTTAGGGTATTCAGGAGATGTTTCTCACTTGCAGTGACTTGGTGCAAATTTGTGCACTGCATCAAACTAGACTACACAAACTGATAATAAATTATTGCTGTAACTGAAGCAGTCATCGACCAATGGACATTTGGCAACAATGACAAAAAAGCTTCAGAATAACAACTTAAGTGTGATATAGGGGGATTAATTAAATTGGTATTGTTCCTTAAATCAAATTTATAAGCCTGCAACATGTTTTATTTTATGCCTTCTCTGGGGTTGTTCAGGCTAATTTACATTAACTTTAATAATGAAAAGTATGTGAATGAATTTAACTCTATACTGTACATTGTGATTATTCATCCTTTGATTTCACTACATTCCCTCTTGTAAAAGCCTTTAATCATTAATAATATTACATAAAGAGCATAATATATTAATCTTATTGAATCATTTAGGCTTGAAGTTTATGTGCAGCTTAAGTACATGCAGAACACAGTTAGATTTACAGTCAGATTTCAGCTCTCAATGTTGTGCTTCATATTTAACGATAATTGTAAACACAGTGTTGCTGCCTCTTTACTGTACATACATTCCCCTGTGCATACTATAAAATATTAATGCAAGCACACGGCACCATATGCAAGCAAAGCAGACATTCAGGATTTCACAGACCAACACTGACGAGACTGGACTCGCTTGATGAATATGCCTGTAGTCTCCATTGATTTTTTTTTTTTTTTGTCTTGCAAATAGTTCTGTTCTTATTTGATTCATGTGGAGGAGACACGTAACTGACAGGTGGTGCAATTAAAATAAAATGAGATTAAAAAAAAAATTCTGATCAATATCAATTTGTTTTTTATATAGAGAAGTCGATAATATCCATTGCACACAGCAGGGACATCTCGCATAAAAAAGTGCGTTTTCATGATCAGTGGAAAAAAGTCAGGGTCTTTTTCCTCTACAGAAAACTGACAATTTCAGATTAATAACTAAGTGTGAGTTATCATGACATCTGTAGATTGTCAAATGTGATGTGTTTGGCTTAGAGTATGTGCTTATTCATGGTTTCACAATAACACCAAGAGGACTATTCAGTCAGTGTGACAACCTACTCAGGCCTCTAGCTCAGAGATTACAGTTGTGATAGTTTCTCCTCTGAGAAACAAAAGAACTGGATAATTAGTGTATGTGTTCAGCTGATTAAAAAGTCTCTTTTCAACTCAAATCTCTGCTTTAGGGCAACCATATACACACCGCTCTCATGCTTTTAGCTGACTTTTCCAGAACTGGGGATGGCTTTTTTGCATTTACACATCCTGCAGGTAAGCTTACCAGTTTCTCCCCATACAGGCAAGTATTCATCCTGCTGGATATCCAACATCAGCTCCAGGCCGTTACCCATCCCCCCTTTCATCGTCACCAGCAGGGGTCGTCCATCTTGCCCGGAATTAAACGTGTAGCATTTTCCATAGCGTGTGAATATCTGGAAGACAAAAAGATAAACATGTTTAATGTATTTAGTGGTGGCTCACCCCTCAGCTTATCTATGATGCACAATTAAAACTTGTGTCTTGCTTCATACATCACATCCTAAAAGTATGTCTGTGCCAAAAGTATTACTCCGAAAGTAGCAGAAAACTGCCAAAGTTTTTGTTTGTGTGTCGACCACCAATGCCGAAGGTCTCAGTGTTGAGATACTGTTGGCAAACTGAAAGTTCTCCCCTCTCGATGCTGCATGATACAGTATGTGCTTGAGTGAATATGACACAAGTTTTATTTCAGAGTGGGAGTAACTGCACCTGAGCTATCTCACGCACAACAACTGTACTTCTCAGAAATTTTACAAGAACTTCTTTTTCAGTCTTTTACTGATGATGAACATTTTAGAGGTGTTAATAATTCTATCAAACATCCATTCATTCATTTTCTGAACCCCCTTCATCCTCACTAGGGTCACGGGGGTCGCTTGGAGCCTATCCCAGCTACATACGGGCGAAGGCGGGGTTCACCCTGGACA
>JAPQRP010000024.1:7651691-7699610 GCA_037367295.1 Apogon hyalosoma
GAGGGAGGGAGGGAGGGGAGGGGAGTCAAAACAAAGACATGAACTCTGGACACACTCACGGTGCTGAAATTCCGCGGCCCACAGAGCTCCCCCTGGTACCGACAGTACAGCAGCATCTCCTCCAGCTGGTGTCCCAGCCGGTCCAGCAGCTGCCGCATGGACGGCTGGGACTCCCGCGGAGGAGGGAGAAAGTGGTTAAAGTCCAAAATCCGAGACAGAGGGGACCAAGGGGGGTCTGTCCCGCCGCCCTCGTCCCGCAGAGGTGTGAGCGCCTCTCTGGCAGCGGGGGACACCTGCCAGTTCCTCCCCAGAAGCCCCAGCCATCTGCCCGCGCTGAATATGTCCGTCTTCTTCATGCGCCGCGGGAGGAGCAGGTTCTGGTTACAGATGGTGACGGCGGGGAACACCAGCCGCTTGGCGTACACCATGTGCGCCTTGGTGTACACCGGAGAGGACAGCAGGTACCGGACCCGGTTGGAGGACCAGGTGAAGAGCAGAGCCAGAGCTGCCAGGAAAGCCAGCAGCCACGCCACTCTCCGAGGGTACGAGCCGCTGAGGAAGATGTGCCTTAAGCCGTGCAAGGTGGTGTGTTTCAGGAAGAGCTTCCCGGCTTCGGTGAAGGAAGCCGCTCTCGGTTTGGATCCAGAGGAGTCGCACTGGCACATTTTGGAGGAATGCGTGCGTCCAACATCGGCTTCCCCGGTGTGTTCACAGTGACTGAGCCCGAACTCGCCTTTGCGCTCTCAGATGGCTGCTGTTCGCCACACTTTGGAGAAAGAGAGAGCGCGCAAAAGAGAGAGAGAGAGAGATGGAGAGAGAGAGAGAGAGAGAGAGAGAGAGAGAGAGAGATGGAGAGACGGAGAGCGCAGCGCACGCGGCTCCGCTCGGTCCTGTCCGCGCGCAGCAGCCTGTGGCGACGACACAGGGGATTCTGTCGGTCACAGCGGTCTCCGAGCTGGTCCAGGGACTATGCCGAGTTATTAGGGATGACTCAGTGCATCAGTGCAGCAACAGGAGCGATTATTCCATCAAAATTAGACGCACTTAGCCCTGAAAAACTGAAGAAATGCCCCAGAGACAATGGATGGAGTTCGAATCCCAGTCAGACTGTAATTACACGTTCCTTCTGTGTCCTACCTCCTATGGAGTCTCACTTTTTCTGTAAAACTCACGCACCCCCCCATGCGCACATCATGCCTCTGTATCTCCGTGAGAACACACACCCTTATACCTCCAGCCCTAAAAACAAAGCTCATTCAAAACAAATGAAGGATTCCAGCTAGAGCTGTAGCTATCAATGTTTTTAATTATTTATTAATCTATCGATTATTTTCCTCGATTTGATTAAACGATTGTTTGAAAAGGCAAAAAAAAAATGTCTGAAATGTCTGACATGTCTGAAAATGTCAAATAACTTATCCTTTATTCAAGAAAAGCTCAAACAGATATAAAAACTATAAAAGTAAAAGCAAATCTAAATAGAAATGACAACATAAACACACACACACATAAATATATATAGGCTAAAATTAGGAGACAAAAAGCAAAATTTAGGAAACAAAGCTTTGATTCAGGAAAATTGAATCAAATATTTGTTTTCATTGATTGGAGCCAGTTAATCAATTAATTGTTTCAGCTCTAATTCTCACCATAACCCCAAAACTGACATTTAACCCAAAATACGAAGACATTTCAAGTTATGAGAATGAGTACAAATGTCCAGACAAATCCACAATGTGCCAGCAAACAATCATTTAACCCTTGGAGATCTACAGCTATTTTTATTTTTTCCTCTACATTTAACCTTTCTTAAGTAATTTATCAGCATGTGTTCTAATATTACCCATTACATATAGCATTTTTCTGTGAGAATTTGGTATGTTCCTATATGCTTCTTACTGATTATGTAGAGTAAATTCAAAGGTTATTAAGGCAAAACAGAGAAAACTGAAGAAAAAAAAGAATTTTCCAGCAAAATATATCATTAACTGTACTGCCATTTGTTAAACTACATGGGTTTTATTTGTGAATCCGTTTTGTGGAGAATAACCTGAACATCCAAAAAAAGATGCTGTTGAACACCTGAGAAACTGCATTTTACCTGAATTATTTGAGTGTGTTGATAGGATGAGTGGTTCAAAAGTTATTAAACATCATAGATTAGTAAATGCCTTTGGTTGCCGGTGGCTATTTAGGTCTTTGAGGGTTAAAACTGGCATTTGTGCACAAAAGTGTACAAAGACACACATACGGACCCCCTACTCTTTCATCAGGATACCCTCAGTGCAGAAATCATTGCCTTCAGTAGCTACAGACCATTTGTCTTCCTTCTCAAGAACACACTCCTAAAGGCAGACACACACACACACACACACACCGACACACACACACACACTCACACACACACACACACACACACACACGGTAATCTCCTGGCTCACAGTTTGTGTTCTTCATAAAAATTCCACACTGTATCATAGAAGGTACTGCTGTGGGCTATATATTCCCTTTCATTACGGTACCACCAGTTGAATTTTAAATATCACTAATCCAAAACTACAATGGAAGTCTATTTAGTGCTTAACATTTCAGGTGTGTGCTCACAGGCTGGCATTCCCACCTGTCAATTCCCTGATGTGTTCAGTGAGAGATGTGAAATGTTGAGGGGGTAAAACAAAAAAAAGGTCAAGATACTGCTGATAAATGAATGCAAATCATGTCGCACGTCCCAAAGTCCTTAGATTTAATGGGTTTTTTGACCCTCTGTTACCCCACTTTGGCTGTGGTGAAGAAACCTGTTCCAGAGTGGCGACAGAGGCTCGAGCAATTGACAAAGTATTTTGTGAATGCCACTTCTCTCTCTCTCTCTCTCTCTCTCTCTCTATTTCGAGGGGGGGTGTTGGTTAAGTGGTCTTCATGCTTGGTTGGGCATCATCACACAGTGTTCAAATCCAGAGTAAAAGCTGAACGCCATGCAGGACTGATTTTCACTCTCCACTCTTACTTTCTTGCACAGTGTGTTCAACGGCAAGTTCACAAGTGTGTAAATATGGCTCTCTCTTGTCACTGCAAGAGAGGTGGTGGAAAGGAAATGGTGCGAAAAAGGCAAGAAAAGACAGAACAAAACTTTGAATGAGAAGTACATTTTTCATTCAGCTCCTTCTTGTGCTCAGAGGATAATTCAACTTTAATTCAGCTTCATTAAATCTTTGGTGTTTCTAAAAGTTTAGAACAAAACTTTTCTTCCTGAGGAAAAATTAAGAGCTCTGAGCTCAGCAATATAAAAGGGTCTGACAGGGCAGAAAGCTTTAATATTTACCTTTAAGATGGGTCCCAGGCAAGCACACAGTTTGGGGAGATGATCTCCATCACTGCATTTGGAGGTAATCAGAAAACTGAAGCTACGTGGAATGTGACAGATCCTGCTTCTGTAGTGTAAGGCATAACTGCTACATACGGATCTGTTTGGTGATATTCATGATCAATGCAACTGTTTATTCATCTGCAATCATTTCATCACTGAAACAAAAGGAAAAAAAATGTTGCTTAAAATACAGAATAATGATGAGCCTATGATATACCTATAGTGGGTATAGAGAAGGTGGTGGAAGTCACTGCAGTTACAGTGTTCATATCACTGAGCAGCAGAAAGACCATCTGTCCTATCAGTGTGTGACAGTAGAATAAACGAAACTGAATTCAGGGAAAAAACAGAGAAAAATCTAAACCATCTAAAATGGATAGGATGTGATTATGTAGAAACAAGTCCTTTTGGTCCACCATGTAGTAAATTAACTTCACACCAGTATGACGGCTTACTGATAGCAACAAGAAAGTACTAGTGACAGTGTTTAGCCAACACATTTACATTTCTACTTTAACCTTAACCTTATTTGACACCAAAAGTCATCAGAAAATGGAATATCCCTCCCCCCAAACCAAACTGAACAGTGGCACTTATTTCTATTCTTTGCTTAGTTTCATTAGCCCCTTTTACACAGCACTTTTGTTACGGGAAGACTTCACCTTTATTCTGGAACGACGTCTATGTAAATGAAATGGTGGATCATTCGGTCCCACCTTTTTTGTGGCTCTGCAACGCTTCTGGAGGTAGTAACAGAGCTGTGATAAAAGTGGAATCATGATTCTGGAACGCTATCTGAAAGGAACATCTATCGTTCCGCAACCAAGGTGTCACATTTTGATGATGTATTACATGCGTGACCCCCGCGCTGGGGGAATTTAAAAATGAATGCGGGCCGTGTACAGTAAACAAACATATCAGCGTGACCAGACAGATGTCAAACTGGGGAGATGCCGAGATCTGCGAGCTGTTGTCACTTTGGGCGGAGGACTCTATCCACGCTAACATTTGTGGAACGGTGAAAGACGGGCCGACTCTGGAGAGGTTAGCAACACCACTATGCTCAGAGTATTTCTGATGTGCAAGTTATACATCACACTATACGCTGCGCTGCGTCACCGCCCCTTTGATTCTGGAACGCAGCCTGGCTCACCTCTGTTACTCCTTTGGCTGTGGAAATCAGTCAGTGGTGGCAAAAAGGTGGGATCACCATTCACCTTTTTTCCGGGATCTCTGTGTAAAAGTGACTTTTGACTCAACTCACTGACAGCAGAGGAATGTACTAATGTCAGATTTTGGTGCCTTAAATAAGTCTCGTTGCATGGTTTTTCTGTTTTTCTCTGGAAACATCACAGACAGATGGACATGGTGACTAGTAAGTCTACCCACATTATTTATATTTGTGTGATAAAAAAATCATGGCATAATGTTAGTTTAAAGCATATTTGCCATGAGCTTTATTTTATGACGAACATAACACATTTTGATGATGGCTGTAACAGCATCATTTGGCTAAGATGATGGCCAACACTGCACAGAATTTTTTTTTTAATCCCCTAGTCATATGTTGGCACCAGTAGTGGTACAGTTACATTAGTCATAGTTAGTTAGTTATAGTAATTTAACACCAGGAAGTTAAAAGCTTGTAGTAAGTTAAGATTAGCTTACTGGAGCTAACAGTTATCAGACAAAATGCTGACATAGTAATTAACATCAATATGTCCAGACAGACTTTTTGTCGCAAAAATAATTGCGTAATGTTTCCAGTTGATTAAGTTTGTTTCAAACGTACATGGACCAGCATTTCTGCAGCGATTTTCTATGTTGAGGGTCCTCACTGTGCTTTATGATATATCACATTCAACCACTTGCACATGCAAACACACACATACAACAGTCAACAGGAGCAATTTTAAGTCCACTGTCTTGCTCAAGGACACTCCAGCATGTTGTCAGCATTGAACCGCCAACTCTCCATTTAGTGGATGACTCATTCTTCCTCATGAGCAGCAGCTGGACAAACCATGTAGTTCACAAGGGTTGGGTGCATAGTGCTTTATTCATGCCAACAACTGCCTGTGATTCACAGTGGATTTAGGATTTAAAATAAACAGCGGATAGTGAAGGGGACGGGTTTGTGTATTTTTCAGAACACAGTTTGTTTTATGTAGAAAAAAGTCTAAGGTGACTTTAATTTAAGCAGATAATCCTCTTCTAAATGCAGCCGAGTTGTAGCCTGTTGTGCCGTTCAGTACTGGTTGAGAGGGATTCTGTATGTCAGCGTGTACCCTCTGTTGGCCCAGAACAAAGTCAAACATGGGATGGAATTGGACATCTGTGATCACAAACCTGAAGAGAACGGTGGTTTGGAGAGCAGTGTGTATTTCACTAAAGTAGTGCTGTACACTGCTGTAACTGGTGTACAAAAGTCACTTTAGCATTAACATACATTCAACATTTGACTAAATCGCATGAATTAAAATACTTTCAAATCCTTATGATGGTCATGTGATCACATTTTCCTGGTCCAAATGGGTCAAATCTGATGACACTGAAAAGCAGAGAAACTACATTTTACCTGCAGTTTTTCAGTGTATAGTATGTATAGCATTAGTGATTCAGAAGTTGTTACATATTTTAGATCAGTAGATGCTTTTGGCTGTTTAGGTCTTTGAGGGTAAACTTAAGCTAATAAAATGTTAAATGTTATAATCTCCTACACTGTTGGAGGGTCAGGTATAGACTGGTAGCTGATAGTAGCTTTAGGGTGTGTATTAACTATAATATCCTTGACCACACTTTAAAGCAGGGGTCTCAAACACGTGGCCCGGGGGCCAAATGTGGCCCGCCAAAGGTTCCAATCCGGCCCGTGGGATGAATTTGCAAAATGCAAAAATTCCACAGTCAAGGCTGTCGAACTAATTTTAGTTCAGGTTCCACATACACACCAATATGACATAACCTACAAAAATTAATGACTCCATATTTTCTTTTCTGTTTGATGTGGAAAAAAAATTACATTATGCCTATAAATAATAACTTTAAATTTTTGTATTTGTTTTAGCGCAAAAAAACCCAACATTAAATTATAAAAATATTTACAAACTATCCTGTAACAATAAAATGTGAATAACTTGAACAAATATGAACAACCTTAAATGTCTGAAGAAAATTAAGCACAATTTTAACAATTTTCTGCCTGTTACTAAGTGTTCAGTGTCTTTCTAGATCCGATCCAAAATGCACCTATATAAATGACAAGTTGAGGCATAATATTGTTGACATTGCACTTATTTTTCTTAAGAAATTTCATTTTTTTCAGGTTATCCACATCTTTTTTGTTAGGCTAAGTAAGTATTTTCATAATTTAATGGTGGGATTGCACTAAAACAAAGACAAAAATTTGGAGTTGTCATTATTTATAGGTTATTATGCTATTATTTTACTGGTACGGCCCACTGGAGATTAAATCGGGCTGAATGTGGCCCCTGAAAGAAAATGAGTTTGAGACCCCTGCTTTAAAGTCAGGGTTTTAGCAGGTTTCAAAAAACTTACTATAAGACTTTTCACCCCTTACATCATTATCAGTGTAATTTAAGATCTATTTCATGTCCAACTGGTTAATTTTCTTAGTTTGATTTAGACTTTGGTTAAACATTAGCAGAAGCAGGCTCCTAACTTTTCATCTGAAGTGTATGTTAATGTAATCTATTAATCCAAATTGAATAAATTAAAGAGTTTTGTCCTTTTTCTGTCCATGATGGTTTTATCCAGACTCGGGGAACAGGTGGAACCCAGCTCACCTATGTCTTTATCATAGCAGGACAAATAAAAATCCTCCCAAAAAACACATTTTAAGTTACAACTTTATTTCAAAGGTTTCTATTAGAGCACATTGTCATACAGTTACGTGTTTACTGTATACACATTGTGTGCGGGATGTACATCCATACAGACATATGTGCACACTAAAGTTGCAACTTTATACAAGTAGTATTAGTTTAGTAATTCCATCCATTTTTAAGACCTGTCAAAATCACGTATATGTAGAAAACATTTCAGATTATTGGATTTTAGTTTTTAAGGGACTGCTTAAACCCTGGTGGATAAGACCAGGCTGCGAACAGGGCTTTAATTTCTCTCTACGCCAACATTCCTGGGTTCATACAGGATGCAGCCTGCTAACTCGTGTTCTTCACTCTCATTTGTCGGATGGGCGTACAGATTCTCATGTCGTTATATTCTTCAGAGGGCAATCGGGTCTTCTACTTCAGTGATTACTCATGTTTTAATGCTGAGGCTGTCATGATGGGATGGCTGCTCAACTGTACGCCAATTACAGCAGTCACCGAGATGCCACTAAAGCCATAGCACTAAAAATGCACTGGGTTAAATGCACCATGTATTATGTACCGTACAGGACACTGAACGCCTGTGAGGAAGAGTTGAAAGACATATGACACAAACAGGAACAATCTTTCTTTCTTTTTTTTTTTTTCCAATGGCAAATCAGGAAAGTAAACACAAACACTGTGGGTGAAGGTAGATTGTATGTAACTTGAAGTATATGTGAGTAAAGTGGGCGTCACATCTGAATTCAACGCAGATGAATCTTGACACTTTTGGCATTTAACAGCATTTTGTTCAATCCCTCCGCTAGCTCGTCAAGAGACAGACAGAGAGAGAGAGAGAGAGAGAGAGAGAGAGAGAGAGAGAGAGAGAGAGAGAGAAAGACGTATCAGAAGGGAGGCTCTGTGCAACAAACTAATCCGTCTGGGTGAAGGGATAATGATGTACTTGCTTGACAGAGAAACACAATCCCACCACAAGTGTGAGAACAACAGAATAACAAATGTATCCTGCTCTGAAAGTGCAGCTAAGGAGTTTTACTAATGAACCCATTATGAAAGCAAACAGGGATATTTGTTAGGGAACCCTGGGCAGATGGTTTTAGACGATTAATAACCGAGCAAGTAACTGTACGTCTGACCGGATATTAAAATAATCTATGATTTAAAGAGAGGATTTAGGGGAGACGTTGGTTCAAACACACCTTTTATTGATTCAATCACAGTAAATAAGATCAAATAAAGAAGATATCCAATAAAAAAGCAGCCTCCTTGATTAGTATTGGGCAAAAGTTGCAGACTTTAGCTAAAAGACTATTGATTTTTCGGCACTGTGTATACTCCCATTGAGTCTATAAAAGTGCCCAGCTGCTTAGACATTCAAAGGTCAGTCCATTAAAGATAAATACATATGACATTTCTATAATTGTAGAGGGGCATGCTTAAATTATAAGTGACAGTATCTCTTACAGAATTACTAACTATTACTGAAAAATTTCAGCTTTTTTCTATGATATCATTGAGACCAATCATAAAGCTGTTTAACGGGAAACTGATGGGGCTTTTGTCAACACACTGACAGGCTGCAGGAGTAAATTTATGGCGGCATTTTTCAGTTTAAACCTCCCGGCAGTACTACAACGAAACAAAAGGGATGCAATTAAGGAAACATTTTCAGTCCACAAATGTCAGTACCCGTTGCAAACTGATGTCATGAATTCCCATCTCAGGCTATTAAACAACACAGTATGTTAGTTGCTTCATCACTAAGAGCTAATGTGAATGAGAGTAATCAGTAGATAGCTGTTTTCAGGAGGGATTTTTTTGTGTTGACAGTTCCTGCAAATGAGAAGAGGACTTCAATTTCAATCAGTGTGGCAAGCGAAGCAGAGCAGTGAATGCTTAAAAGCCAAGTGAAGATGAATGAAAAGGCACCAACAAGCACAGAAATGTAATAGCTGCCACTTGATGTCATATCTTATCAGTCATTTTCAAACGCTGGCTAAGATTACACCTTTTGGCATGCAGTGTCTGAGCTCTACTCTCACTCTGCATGCTCAAAGTTGAATTACACGCTAGGTTGAACTGCATGCTATATTTTCCTTTACAAAAACACTTTAACCAAATAAACTTTAAAACTGACACGCGTGGAACTTTGCATGTCATTAAAATGTGTCGTTGCCAAGGTGGTTCAAGGTTGATCACTTTTGAGTGCCTGTTTGTCTGCAGGACTGTCGCTGACTTTCATGAAACTGGGTTAAAGGGCAGGACATGAGCTGAGGAGGAAACCCTTAGATTTCAAAGCAAGATCCATAAAAAGGCCCTGAGGCTGGAACAGCAGAGACATTAGGGCTGTCCACACCACAAAAAAGATACCTATAGGAACAACAGTTTTAGTCCACACTGTGACATTCAGAGTGATTTGAGGAACAACAGACACACTGATAGCTGAGCAAATAATAATGATACACATCACATTTAAGACTTCAAGTTATATTCATTACACTTTACTTGATTTAGTTCCTACAGTATTTATCTAAATCTTACTAAAAAGACACATGAATAATGGGAATTTAAAGTTACTGCCAGTGAGTTGGAGAATGAGAGATACTGTTTATTTCGGTAAGAACACTTAGAATAATAGAATACATTAAAAGACCTATTAGAATAATGCTGCTTCCTTTGTGGAAGAAGTTAGATCCACTTGTCTTCTTGTTCCACAACATTATTAAATGATAAATAAACCACAAATTATAATGTATGTTTTCCTATGCAGTTTGTTGATAATATTAAAGCACTGACTAACTGTCAATTCAATTCAATTTAAAAAAGGCATTACAAAAAAGTTTATATAGCCAAAGAAAATTGTACATTCCAAGGTGAAATGTGCGAACATGAATAAGGTAAGAATACAAATTTAAGAAGAATATTAAAATAAAGATAAGGCATTTAAAATACAATGGTGTGTATACACACACACACAAACACACACACACACACACGCACACACGCACACACACACACACACACACACACACACACACACACGTGGACATTAAGGCTATAACCAGTCTGTCTGTCTGTACATCCATGTGTTTGTCTGTCTAGGTCTGTGCTCTTTGAAGATATTTCTACTTAACTTTTTTAATGAGAAAAGGCAGTGACATCTTGTGGTTTGCAGGCGCTGAGAAGCTGAGGCTAACCTTTGGGGTGTTACTGATGGGCATGCTCTTTCTTTGTGAGCACTCTGGGTGCTGAGACACTTGGCAGTTCATCAAACTGTCAGTCTGGGTCCAGATCACAGCTGATCTGGCCAACTTAGACCCTGACATGTGTAGTGTCAAACTACACGCTACGTTGAGCAGCTCCACCCAGCTGCCCTCCTTATACCTATCTCTTTAATCTCCTCGCTGTACTCACTCTACCTCTACCATTACCTCTCTTTCTCCTCTGTTCATCCCTGGCATTTACAGTACTGCACCCATCTCTTCGCTATAGATGGGACTTTTTACTTCTCTTCTATATTCTCTGTTAAAAGTGAGCCCTCCTCACACACACCTCTCTTCTCTACTGGCTCTCCCTGTTCCTCTCGCTCTGTGATCTCCATATTCTCTCTGCTTCTCTTCGTTGTTGCCGTCTCAACTCCATCTCCCGCTGGGAACATTTGGTGTCAACGCATCCACCAGGGAGAAAGACATGGAGGGGCTAAGGCAGCAACAGGCTCCGCAAAAGAAGAAGCTGACAGACACTGTGGAGGCACGAGGAGGTGGCGAGTAGCAGCAGTCAGGGGCCCCGGAGCTGCAGGGGCCGACGGAGGAGCAGGTGGTGGTTTACAGACACAATTTTGAGGATAATTGTGTACATGATCGACTGTAAGAGACAACTGTCACTAAGGCCACTTCTCTAATAGCCCTCAATCTACTAAACACCATGTCAGTATTTTCCGGGCCTCATGACACATTTGTGAGCAGACGGCAGGTGGGGAACAGTCAGACAAAGCTGAATATTGTGCAACGCTGTCAACAGCACTCTATAAAATGTTATGAAGAGCCACATTTTGCGAGAGCAGCAAACGCACGTCCTTGAATTTTAAACCATAAAAATTTGACTAAACCACTGTAATCAACAAGACACAGCATTATGATAATTCTATGCTCTGACTTGCAGCATCAAGCTCAAAACCTGTAAAAAAAAAAAAAAACAACACAGGCACATTCAATGTGTTTGTGTGTTGCAACATCATAAATCCACCAGAGATTGTAACTATAAAGCTTAAAAGAGAAATAATGCTGAGTTAATCTCAATAATCGCATTTTATAATCGTATATCGTATTTATTGAAGAAAGAGTTTCAAAGTATGATTTCAGTGGTGTTTCATCATCAAGGTTTGACAAATAAATCAGTGTTGTTATGCAGTAATACTTGGATCTGAACCTTATTAAATAAATATCATCTCATGTATATATGTCACTTGATGTTGAGTTTTTACAATAAATTCTTATTTTTAATGACTTACCAGCACGCATCTTAAAGTTTTCCTACATCATTATACAAGTAGGTCACAGGGAACAACAAGATCTGCTGACTTTCCTGATGAAAATTTAATTAATGTTAATTATGGTTCTTTATTATGGATTTTTCTCGGTTTATTGTCAAATAAAATATAAATGTACTCTTATAGATGCAGGTAATCTTATAGATGTTTATGGTTAAAAATAAGCCATTTTAGACAAAAAAATGAATTTGTTCTGAACCTTTTAAAGTCCATGATGATCTGTTTTTGCATTGGTTGTGCATTAGAGAGTCTATATGACTGTTTTAGGCACAGTGTGAAGCCTTTGAACTGTCTGAAATCTAGTGCATAAAGAAGCGCCTTCAGAGGCTTTTGCTATCTCTGCCATGAAAGCTCTTCAATTTAATAAGCTACAGTAACCTAATATTATACTTCAAAACTGATGTTTAAATACTGTGAAAAACTAAGAGCATTTGGTGAAAAAAAATACCTGAAGCTCTGTCAATGTGTTCTGAATTCTAGAGCCCCAAAAACCACTTTATATCTGCCAGCTGCAGCAACATGTACAGTGACCTGTAATCCATCAATGCTAATCTGAAAATGGATGCTGGAGTCATACATTATAAGTAAGTAGCATTGCATGAAGCAGGTTTATATTTACAACCCGAGGGGCAGTAAGAGTAGCCGGCTACACAGGGAAGCACAGGATGACACAGCTAATTCATCTAGGCAGCATCATGACAGCTGGGCTGGAGAGAGTTTGGGAAGGGGGAAATGGTTCTGATGAATGACTTTCAGAGTGCGGCCACTAGCTACAGCAAACAGTCTCCCAGTCCCCACAGGCCCTGATGCCTCCTATTTGCCGCTCAGGGAGAAATGGATGAATGGCCCTTTGTGAAATAAATGGTCCCTTTCTGTCTGACATTTACAAAATGAATGCTTCTTGCAAAACTGGATCCATTCATTTTTTTATTACTTGTGTAGCTAGGTTTGTGTCATAGCCTTGATGATCATGTGGTTGTTACACGCACATGCAGAAGAAATAATTTAACCCATAAAGACCCACACATCCAACACTGACCAAAACCACCTACTAATCTAAAATGTTTAATACCTGTTGATCCACCAATCCTATCAAGACATGTAAATAACTGATGTAAAATACAGTTTGTCATCTTTTCATGGTCATCAGATATGACCCATTTGGACGTTCAGAGGCTCCGTAGCGAACATGGAAACAACAACACCGATTCACCAGTAAAACCCATGGAGTCTGATAAATGACAGTGGATGCAGACACTTGTTTTTATGTTCAGTTATTGATATATTTGCTGGAAAAAGTCACTTTTTCTTCAGTTTTCTCTGTTCCTGACATAATAATCCTCAACGTTCATCTGTGTTTTTATGAACATCTATATGATCAGTAAACTGAAAAAAAAAAAAAAAAGGAAAACACAGAGGATACTATTAGAATAAGTGGTGATAAATCACTTAAGAAAGATTAAATAGAGAGAAATGTTAATTTGGGAACTGCCACAAAAGTAGCAAATGTGGGTGTTTATGGGTTAAAATGCGTGTATGGGAAAGGTTCTGATTGCGCTGCTGCTTTGATAAATCTATTGTTTGGTTTCACAATGCACCTCCTCATAAACCATCACTGTACTGCACTACTGCTGCAACTGTAAATAGACTGACATGTACACTTTATTTATCCCTATTCTTAATGTATTTTACCTCATCTTTCTTTTTTAAAATGCATGGTATTTAACAAGGTGAGAGAAACAGTATCTCAGTTCTCTGTATGTCCTGTATATTTAGTGAACTGACAATAAATAATCTTTCAATCTTGAATCTTATGAAAAACTGTTCACTATTACCTACATAAATAGAGTCAACAAGCAGTGAATAAAGCAACCAAAATAACTGTTTGTTGTTTTTTTTTCCTTTTGACAGAGAAGCTAATGAATGTCATGTTTGTGTGTCACATTCAGATCTGTGGTCAGGATGTTACTGTTGGTGTCGCCAAGTGTACCTTAAACCCAGAACTATAGAAATATTATCAAGTCAGAATCACACAATATAAACATCTTTGTTCTGTCACAAAAGCAGAGTTAGAAGTATTATCTTCATACTTGAAATATTCTAACTGAACAAGGCAATGAAATCAATGGACTTTTTGCGGTCACCCAAAAAGGATTAGACCTGCAACAATCAACTGAGCTTTTAATTAACTGATTAGAGGTGAACTACCAAATTAATCATCACATTTTTTGATTGTCCATAAAATTAGTTTGAGTATTTTGTTTTGTGAAGAAAAGCTTCTTAAATACTAATATTTCATTAAATAATAGCTCTGTGACAGTAAACTGAATGTCTATGGGCTATGGATTAAACAAGACATTTGCTTTGCAGAAACAGTCATCAACATTTTTCATCATTTTATAAACCAAACATGTCACATAAGTGAGGAAATAATCAATAGGTTTATCAACAGTATCTAAATATTTTCCATATGAGGGTACACAAGGGTACTCTTGAAAAGCTGCATGTGCTTTACTGTAAAACTGGGCTGCATACAGTTATCAGCAGACAAAGCTACTAACCTTCTACTGTGTGACTAAAAAACAAAGAAGTAAAGCACTGTGTTGCAGTTATAATTGTTTTACATCGATGAAACCAGTCACCTCCTAATCGGTTCCTACTGTGTTCTAGCACATTATGACATCACAAGCAGTTGACCCATGGGGAACCACGGGTCATAGGGTTAGGGTTTGGGTTAGGCTTACTACCAATATCTACGGACTGAAGTCAGTAAATGTGCCATTCCTGTTTTTAACTTCATTTCCCATCATGCAGTGTGGTACTGCACTTCTGGTCAACCGAGCCACATGATTGTGAGGCTATTGTATTCCAAAATGACTAATGTCTCCCTGGCCAAGTGGCAGCATTGTAGGCAGATAAAACAGAAAAAAACAAGAAAAAAAAAGAAGAAACAAAACAAAGAAACAAGTTACAAGTTAAAAAGTCACATAACAAGCCATAATAGTGCTAAAAGACATTATTATTTATGATATTTACAGTGATATATATATTTGAGGAAGACACTTGAGATCTGTCATGTGAATTTCTTTGCCACATCAGAATTCATTCAGAAGGGTCATCACAATCTGTCATTAAGAACAATACCTATGAAATCCATCTTAAATGAGTGGACATGCTTCTCTGCAGAAATGACAAAGATTTAGTTTCTGAAAGTTGCTGCTTCCATCAACATGTTACTTGTTTCCTTACTTAAACCATTAAAACCCGGTGTTACTTTTGGAGCAGTTCCCAAATAAATTTTTCTCTAGATTTCACCTTTCTTAAATGATTTACTGGCATTAATTATAATAGTATCCTTTGTATTTTGTGTTTTTTCAATGAAAACCATGTGTTTTAATGTATTTCATTAACTGATCATGTAGATGTTCATATAAGCTTAGATTAAAGTTGAGGGTTATTATATCAGAAACAGAGAAAACTGAAGAAAAAGTAACTTTTACAGCCAATAACTGACCATAAAAACAAGTGTCTCCATCCACTGTCACTTATCAAATTCAATGGGTTTTACTGTTGAATCAATATTGTAGAAGATGATGGTGTTTCCACGGTAACTACAGAGCCTCTGAATGTCCAAATGGGTCATATCTGATGACCATGAAAAGATGACAAACTGCATTTTAAACACCAATTATTTACATGTATTGATAGGATTAATGGTTCTGAAGTTATTCAATATTTTAGATCAGTAGATGCTTTTGGTCGCCAGTTGCTGTTTGGGTCTTTATGGGTTAAGATGGAGTTCAGATATAAGGGACATCTGCCACATTACACGTCTACCAGGATGCAGAAAGATGCAACACACTCAGTTTTCTTTGTAATACAGGCCACACTTCTAAACCAACATCAAACTCAAATGGCAACAGCATGAACAAAGTTTGCCTCCCTGTGTGCTATTACGCAACCTCTAAATTGGACTTGTTTTAGAGATAATAAATGCCTCAAGCGATGCCTCCCCAGGAGAATAGTTCTATCATAAAAGAGCATTATCCCATCAAAATATACAGAATTTGCCTTTGATTTTTAAGTCAGCATATGTATGATCAACAAGCAGTGATCCTCAGGAGGCACCCTGTCACATCCCATTATTTCAGTCATCATCCATCTTAGAAACAGTTTACAATAACAGGATTATCAGCCGGGCCATTCTTCACCAGAATATTCTAAAGGGAAACAATGAAGCATTATCCTTTTTCTTGGCCCATTCGTTTTGCCTTTACTAAAGCTACCTCACAGACATTTATTCATTTCCAAATTCTGTTTGTTCTCCTTGTCCAGAAACTTGTTTTGCAGCAAATATTCTGGCAGCTTGTTAAAGTGCTGACAAGAGGTGAGTGTGTGCATGTGTGTGTATGTTGCACCTTACATCAGGGGGATGTCAGACACGCAGCGAAAACAGGGCTAATGAAGGAGGGTCGATGGTAGTCAAACGGGCTGACAACTCCCTGAGCATGCTGACACACACACACACACAATAACATGCACAAACACACGGAAAAGAAACTGCTAAAAAGAATGAAACAGACCGTCTAAAGACAGCTGCACTGTGGGTGCACTTAAATGGATCTTTCACTTTGATTTCATTTTAGTCTGTGGTGCATTGGTCCCCATGGAGATACATTTACTGCAAGCCAATATGATGGCTGACGTATGTTGTGTATGCGTGTACTGCAGTGGCATGTATACGGTAAGTAGTGGGCATACTCGCTAATTGTTTGCAAGATATATTTAGCATTTCCCTTAATAGCTTCTGGTCTGAAGCTGCTTCAACAATCATGTCCTCATATTAAACCTCTGAACTGAGAGGTGGCAGCTTGATTTAAGAGCACCCCTGTCCCTGCTGATGTCTATATTTCTTTCAGTGTGAGCACAATGTTGTTTAAGCAGATGTTATGGGTGTTAAGATTTGCATCAGCCTTGCTTATTAGGTTGTGGAGCGAAATAATACAATCAGCTCCGCCTCCGGTATCATCCCAAGACCCACAGAGACTGACTCGGAGATCATGGGATGAAACAACAATCGCTCAATCAATAGACCTTCTGCTAAGATTAGTTGAGGGCAGACCTGTTTACAATTTCTGAGCTCATTTACATTTGGGGCACTGCTTTTAACCCGAGTGCCTCACAGTGACTGAGCAGATATGTGTTCAGAGTCTCAAATGACAAGATATTCAGAGGACATGGTGAGTATGCTGATTAAATTGAAGAAAATGGGGATATTTATATGTAGGACAAAAGACAGTCTGTGTCACCCAGAGCCACTGTTATACCTTAATCTAAAAAGCCATTAAAAGAAAATGCATGAATTTTCTCAAGTCTATTTCAGTCCAAAACTCTCATGCTAGAGGATAAGTACACATAGAGTTTCTCTTATACAAAAGTCCCTCTGATATGGTTTTATTAGACCTAAGGCTGTGCATCAGTTCAGTTCTTTATGGATTCCTGATCAAATGTACGTATAAAAGAAAGTTGCTGGTTTTCACCGACAAGACATTATGATCTCCGAGTCTGAAAGAGAGGAGAGAAAATGCATGTGGCTCTATGTAGGTGTAGTTTAACTGCTGTTTTGCATTGTGCAAATGTCAGAAAAACAGAAAAATGCATCTGGGACCCTTTCCTGATTCCCATCCATAAGCAACACAATAACCTTTATCTTGGCCACTGAAATATATTCAGTCCAAAGGAGAGCTGCACCATGAATACATCTAAAAACTACCTCAACAACTGCCAGGCTTGACAAAACCTTCAGCTGTACTCACTCATATTGCCTAATGTTAATGTCCTCTGTATATAAAAGACATGGACTGCAGTGACAAGCTAAAGGAGAGTGACCACTGAATACTTAAGCTTTGACATACTATTCAGGTGAGAGAGGTCCAGTCTCCTACTTTTAGCATTCACGTTAGTAAAAACCAGATATGAAAGCCGGCGCGACTCGGCTGTTTTTACCGAGGGACAAACAACGCAGAGGTAAGCTGGGGTAATATGCGCTGCTGTGCTCCGTGTAGACTCTGATCACTTCTAAATGGAGTCCTGCTGACCACGACAGAGGAGAGAGACATGACACAGCAAATACCCATTCAGCCTTAAACACATGCTAAGCCTATCATAGCCATGCCAAGCACTCTCCTGACTCACACACACACACCCAATTTTCTTCACAATACAATGAACATTTATCCTTTTCCTTTTAGTTTCTGTTTTTCTTTTCTTCTATATAGGTTGTTAGTAATAGCTTTTTTTTTTTCCCTCTTAAAATGGGCTTAGTATAGCTGTGTCTGTCTGCATAATCGTACACTGAAACAGACGGAAAAAGCCAGAGGCACTATGATGGGCAGATTAACGCGAGTCCAGTGCTCTTAAAAGGGGCTACACCTGTCTCTTCTTCGTACCTCCTCTGACATCCATTTTGTATATTTTGAGCCAAGTGTTTCATTTGAGCTCTAGTGTAAAGTACAGGAGAACAATCCTGTTGAAAGCCATTAAGTTCCTCTCATCAGCCTAATTACCAACTAGTAAGTAGCCACTGGCCTTGCGCAGGACACTTGTCATACATCTTATTCATATATAATAGCTTCCACAAGACTGCTGTATCCCTCATTTACACATCATTAGGCATCATTTATCTCAGTCCGAGAATAAATGAAACTTTTATCATTTCATTTATGCCACTTAAATGATTAATTAGCATTTTTGGTACTACGTGTTGGCTGCTACTGAGGAGGGGTTAGCTCTGTGTCTTTTCCAATTTCAACGACCCAGGTTTTATAACCCACCGGAGTTGGCGGCAGTGTACGCCGCTGTCACCAGTTCACCACTCCAAAGAAGACTGATGAGACGTTTAATTAAAATGGGTGCATTTGAAAACACTGATCCATCACTTGGATAGCGGCATAAGTGAGGCCTCTCGCTGTAGTGAGCTGAGAAAGATTTCCCTTCCCTTTGTGTACATAAACAGTAAGAAAGTGAAGAAACACAGGTTAGAGAAGGGAGAGCAAGAGATTTTTGTCAAGGCCGTTTACAGTGAACAAACCTTTAGCTCATGTTTGATTTGTAATATTTACTCTTTAATCCCCCCCACACACCGCAAATAGAGCTAATCCCTTAGGAAAACACTTCTTTCAAAAATGCAACCACTGCGTTCCCACTGACAGCAACTACACGAAGCTTTAACCGGATAGCGGTCATTGCAGCTGTGGGCTCTGATGTTGTGCTGTAGTGGGAATCAAAGGGCTCTTTAGAAATAGGATTAAGTGTATTTCTGAGTGATTTCTCCAAAACAGAAAAAAGAAAAGTAGCAGTGTGCTGTATCACAGTGCCAAGAACTCCATCAAAGTCAGTTGGGGTTGCACAATAACTGTAAAACACTGCCCCCTTGTGATCATTCTTTGATACAGTCGTACACAGTACATGCAAGTCAAATCATACAGACTGAAAAATGAAAAGCTGGAAAGGCTTGAAAACCCAGTGGATGAAGAAGATGAGTTGTAGAAGTACTAGTTTGGCTCATTAGACTTTTCAACTGTTTGGAAACAGATATTAAGAAAATAATGTTTTTGTTCTCCAGAACTGATGTTGCTTAATTAATGTGTAGTCATACTAGCCTGCTGACAAAAGTAACAAATGAATGTAATACCTGGTAATTAAAGAGAGCACCTCTGAACCTGTGATGGCTGAAAACAGCCAATAATGGTCAAAAAGATGAGAGAAAGTCACACTGAGAACGATCTGAATTTCAGTGTTAGCATAAATATTTAATGGTCCTTGCGCTGTCACCTCTCAGAGGTTAGAGAGAGGTGCAGGCTTCTTCAAACCCGATGGCTCTAATGAGCCCTTACTGACCAAGTCTGCACTTCATCAAACTCATTTCCATTACAAGAACTCTGAAAACCATTATTTCACTCCAATTTGTCCACAAAGGGTCAGACTAAGAAACAACTAAACCAACGCTGCTGCTCATACGCTGCAGTTTGAACTCATTGTGAACATTTAGATTCATTTGTGTTGTATGTTTATCACCTGATGAACCTCAACTCCAACCATTTAATGAAACAGAGAGAACCAAACATTGATCAACTCCCAGAGAAGGTATATAGCAATTCCAAATATAAAATATAAGAATATTATAAACAGAGGCACAGAAATCAATTTCCATTTTAGGGAGTGACAGTTTAATTATCCTAATTGCAGAAGGTGTTGAGTAATTGCCGCTCCAATTGTCTACACTAGGCGTAGGCAGCACGCTCTTCAGAGCTTTGTTCTTTGTTGGAACACACATTATGATACACCGCTTTCTCTTTTTTCTTGGATAATTTACAAACTAATTTAACACGGCATATGTTACACCATAATTACATTACATTTTTCCTGATACAATCTCTTCCCAGTGGCTGCTTTGAATAAGTGCTGAACCATAACAAGTATTTACAGCTCAGAGCAAGATGTTGGCGAGGCCAGTTCTGCCGTTCACTTTTCTTCTCTGAAAATATTTCCTCCCAGTTTGTCTGCTTTTCCGTCTGTCTATCTGTTAGCGGTTCAGCTCAGGGAATACAAACTGATGCTCTTGAGGAGACAGGAGAAGGGCGTAACTAGAGCCACTGGCCGATTCTGTCGACAATGCTGAGCTTGGGAGAAAGGCAAGCTGTATCTAATGGGCTGGGGATGGAGCAGGAAGCAAGGATTTGGATCATTGCTCTGAGGGGGGCTCACATTCTGCTCTGGGACAGAATAGCTGCAACTTGAACCGTCTATCTGCAGGGCATTAGTCAGCCTCCACTATTGGCCCCGGTCCTCAGCAGAGGCTCACTGCAGACTGCATACACGCACTGACAGACTCCGACACATCAGTGAACAGACACACAAGCATCGGACTGAGACGGTGGACGGAAAGATGGAGAGACGTGGGACTGGACATAACGCCCCAGAGACCAAGAGAGATGGGAAACAATCAATCAGCTCGCCTCTGTTCTCCAAACACTAACAATGGAGTCTGCTGGGCCATTAGTGGCTCCTTAGCAGATATAATAGCAGGGGTTCAGTATTCTCCACATTGAGATCAGCACCACTGCCAACTGCTACATTATGCAAAATAAATACACTCTATTGATTTGCTGTTCAGAAGAAAGAATAACAGAAGTACACAATGCATGCTGTTAAGTGAGTCAGCCTGTGCCACAGAAATAACTACACCCTCACTACTGTGCATCTCAAGGGCACCGCTAACCTGTTAGCTACCAGGAGTTTTGGGAGTTTTTTTATGGTGTGTCTGTTAAAAAAGCTTTTCTTTTATTGTAGAGACAAAACCATAGTTTCCTTTACCTCATCTTCCCTTTGAAATACAAATAATTTCATGAAAATCTGACACCTCCTCATAACTTTAAAGACACCTAAATTACAAAACAGCGCAAATTAGTCAGATCGCAATCCAGAAAAAGCACAGATGGATCTACTAACAGTGACCCCAGTTTTATGAACACAGATGCAGTCCATTTCAATAGCGACTAATGTAGTATCAAAAAAGGCACAGAGTAGTGCAGAGCCCGACTGTACATAGGCACAACTGATGAGTGTGCAGGGATCCGATTAAGAGAACAGGGCCAGTTTGGTTCCTGTAATCTGCAAGTGTAGGTTTACTTACGTGTTTCTCTCTGAAAACGGCAACTGAGACCAAAGACAGTGAGCAGATGGAGTTTTCAGGTGTATAATTCAAGGTGTTAGTGGATTAATGAAACAATTCTAACAGCTTTAAACACTTTCCAGCATTGGGGAAAATGTGAACTGTTCTGCAATCAGTATGTTCTGAAGATTGGCTTTCCTCGGTGTTAAATAAAGCTACAATTAGCAGTAAATTGACAGAACTTCAGTGAATCATTTTGCACAAATTATTTAATTCTTTCCTCTGCAACTTGTGCGCTCTGAAAATGAAAATTCCTACAATTACACATGCATTCAGGCCTGTCACTAAAATATCCATACCCAGCCTTGTCAGCAATACCTTCGTATTGTTTGAATTAAAAGAGTTTGAATTAAAAACTGTGCTAACTTTACTCTCAGTATCTCAGTTTTTGCATTATTCAGACTGTCATCAGCATTTTCATCAACAAGGCCTTGCTACCCAAACTGCCAAGAGATTTGATGTCCTCAGCTGTGTTCAAAGCTCATGGCCATGACTCCAGATCACAGGAGACTGGCTTTAAAACTTCCTCCCACAAACACTGAACTGGAAAAGAACTGGTTACTACGCACCTCATTACTGGAATGAACTGCCACATGGTTTGAACTTAGAAACAGTCACTCAACCAGGGGACTTTAAAGCTCTACTTGTTTCTATTTCCAGTAATTACTTGCTACTGTGCGTGTGTGTGCGTTTGTTGTCCATAGTGAATGAAGTGTGTAATTTTAATATGTGTATGCATATGTTCTCGAGGAAAGGATAAAGAAAAACAAAGTCATGTACACAGACAGAAACAGCACAGCTGTTTCTAAGATCCTTTTTGTAAGACTCTAAGTCATTACAAAAAGGATCTTATTCCTAAAGAGCTAATTATCAAACCTCTGCGTGAACATTTTTCACAACTCTTAATTTTTAAAGCATCTGTTTCATAAACAGAGCATGGAAATGACAGAATCCCAGAACAAGATCAACTGCTGCACTGAGGTGGATGAGTTGGGAAAATAATCAATTATTATACTAGCCAAAGGCCATAGCACACAACAGGTTTACTGACATCGGCTATAATTAGTCCCATTAGACCTGACAAGTAATGACTGCATGTCATCTGTGTTAGTCAGGACTTCCTGCAGTAACACAACTGAAGGCTGCGGTCATACTAATGTTCATTCACTCGCAAATGTGTCTATCAAACAGTGATGCTGTGTTTCTTGTTTTAGACTATTTCTTTTGTTTCCCTAGAGAAGGCACCACCTTAAAGCCTAGAGTTAGTTGTAAATGTATCCCATGATGGTAAACACCTGCATCTGTCTGCAACTTCACACCTCAAGATGGACTGATACATATTTACGGTTGCTCTCAAGTGGGTGTGGGGTAGAGTTATGTTCAAGACCAGCTAAACTGAGACCTAGTCATGTCCAAGGCTGGAGTGTAATGAGCCTGAGGAAAGACTTTCAGGGGGTTGAGGCCATGTCAAGACTGAAACTAGGCTGGATTTTATGTCCTTGTCTCGTCACTGTTTTTAAAAAGCAAAACAAGTTAAAAATAACAACAGCTTGTCACCAGATGCTCCATCCACTCAGTGTCTCACACAGCTAACACTGCATCAATCACAACATTCAATATGCAGACGAAGTAAATTAGTGACCCAGGAGGTGAAAACTGGGAAGCAGGTGAACCTAGCACCATGAAATAACCAGTATTTACAGATGTAAGCTGAGGTACATATCGTTAGCCTCATAGCATAAGTGTCTTAGTCATATTTTTGGACAAACTTTGATATCTGCTTAAAATGAAGCAACCATGTTCAGAGAGTAAAATTACGCACATATCTCAGTTTACCCAAAAATATGACTTTCGCAATTATGCTATGAAGCTAACAATACACACAAATTGTCTTTGAGTGAGAGGTGAGGAGATTTCTGAGCAGTTTTGATACAGATGACTGAGGTAAAATAACTGGCCTTGCTGTGTTCTAAGCACAGATAACAGCTGTGTGTTTTATATTGGTCCTATTTTTTTGCAGATTAATTGGGTTTAATTGAACTTGACAGGTTTTTTGGTTTGTTTGCTTGTTTGTTTTTTAAAAGAAGTCATAGCTGAAATTACTGATCATGTTTCAGGCAAGAAATCTGAGATCACATCACAATAATGGTGAAGGCTGTGGTCCTGTCTTTTCCTGTTGTGTCGTCCTCTTAGTCCCAGAATGAGACAAGACTGAGTAGAAATACAGTTAATTCACTACACTAACATAGTGTGTGTATAAAGCACATGTATGTATGTTCTCTGTGTTATTGATTATATGTTTTCTATTCTTAAAATGCATTGAAATTAGAAGGTTAATCTTTGCTGTACTGAGAAATGTGTTTTGGCCAATCCAGAGAACACAAGCCTTTCTACAAATAAGTTAAAACTAGTAATGTTATTCAATAACACACAAAAAACAAAAGTATTATGCAGTCTATGTTATTAAATCACTCCATACATCATTAATTACTGCATGTGTCCCTGAATACCATAAGACTAGATATTGCACATTTTCCTTCCAATAAAAAAAACAAAATTAAACGTGGGGTGGGAGATCTTTTCCTTGAGCATTTTTTACTATATTGCTTCAAATCCCCTTCACGCCCTGATTATAATCAATTAATTAAATGCTCCAACACAAAAATTTAAAAAAATGTAGTCACCTGTGGAACGGACAGGACTGAAAAAACACCATCCAATCATTTTAAGCGCCCAGTCGAAATGACTGAACGGTGATATGTCTATCAAACTCAACTGTCATTTGCCCTTCCCCCCTCTGCGCACACCCCTCATGAATCGCTCCTTCTCAGAGGCTTGGAGCACAAGCACAGGAAATGAAACCAAAGCCAGAGCTTGGCTAGTTATATTAGCAATATTAGGATGTAAAGTTCACCGGAAAACTGTTTTGTCACTAACATAAATCACTAGGAAATTAATGTTAGCCAGATAGATATGAACTGGGGCTGTTCTGTAAGAGCGGGGGTGTTGAAGGAGACTGAATAAGGGATGAATGGACCAGGAATTGTTGCTGTGCAGCGCTCGTGAACTCTCAGGATCAAGCATTGCGCATGCCAGTATTCTGGAGGTGTGGCTTTGGGGGGATGTCTGAAGAAAGGGGTTTGGACTTTTGAACTGTGTATTTGCTCGAACCGTTTTTCTAAGATCTTCTACCCCACCTTTAACCGGTATTGTATGGACAGTGATATTACCAATCTGTCTCCCTGTCATTAAAGGCATAGTGGTTTAATGTGACCCAAGGCTGACCACATCAAATTCATAAAAAGATATTATAAAAGTGAGACGGAGTTTTCAACTGCAACACTGGAATAACGTCTGTCTGAGGGAAAAGGCTTGGTCATACTTTTCCTCCCTGCCAATAAAATGGTACAGTGCACAGCAGTCACAGTCTTTTGTCTTTTACAAAGCATATCAACAAAAGATACAGTGGGCCATATTTCAGCTCAAGGACAGTGTGCATATCCAACACTTTTTCCATTTGTGATACTGACTGCCTGACCTGAACATTTTCTTCAGTTTTTGCCTTGGTAAAACACTGAAACCTGCAAGAAAATATGCAATGAAACATCTATCATCCGCTGTCACAGAAACACTTTCCTTTCAGTTTTTACACTATTACTAAGTTCTGTTGCTTTTTTGCACCGTGTGTCAACATGCACAGTGTAGGAAAGCAGCAGCTGTAAATCTGTACAGCCTAACAATCACTTCCACCACAAGAGAATTGCTCCGAGCTAGTGATCTGTTTTCGCTATAATGGATGCGATGTATTTTTAATTTTCCAAATGTTCTCCTTGCTCTGCTCTGTATCATATTCTTCCCTGTTGCTATGATTCTATGACACTGCAGGATGATTAAATTCATCCTACTTGTACAAACCGTACTTAGAAAATCAAAAAAGACTCTTTCTTTCTACTTCACGAGCCACCGAGTGGGATGAAACACACTCACCCCCACACGATCCTCATTCTTGAGGCCTTGATGTCACATTACCCCCCCACCCCCGTGATGCTGTTCCTTAGAAGCTCCCAACCCCATAATGTCAGAGCTGCTTTCAATGTTGATTCCCTAATGAGAAAAATCACCTACTAAGATTGCTCTTTAATGTTTAACATCATGTCACTCTGCTTGTCTCTGCCTTCTAATTTTGCCTGTGACATGTAAATATATTAGTTTATGAGAAAAACACAGGTATTGTATGTAAATCCATTTAAATTTCTATACCAGATATACCAATTTCTATCACCTCATGGATTTTAATGATTCATTCTAAAACTTATGCAACATCCATTACTACTAACTCAGTTTGGAATATTGTGACCAGAAACATAATAAGTTTTGCATTAACACACACATCCTAATCTCAGGGTAGTGTAAATGGGAACAGTGTGTTAGGCACATACATGAACACAATGATGTAACTGCATCTCATGTAATTCTAGGACACCCATTAGTATTCAGCACCCACCTATCTATGACTGTGCAAAGGTCAAGCAAATCAATAAACCGATAGCTGGATATTGTCAACACTACACAGTAATTCAGTATTCCACTTGTGTTCCGTCTCTTATGCACAGTCAAGGGAACACAGTTTACCACCACACTGCTAGATCAGAGAATTCACAGACTGTCTTTTTAGCAAAAAGATTGCCCTTAAGTTTCCTGTGGGCAACAAAAAGACTCCTTTGCTGCCTGTTTAATTCAATAACAACAGCTGTATGCCAGCTCTGCCACTTTAAGTAATGGGAGCTGCTTTTATTATGTCTATTTTTTTATTTACAATGAGGTATAATTCAAGAGGATGTGCTGACTTTGAAAAAAAAAAAAAAAAAGCAGTGATGTCTCCAGACTGCACGTAACTGCATTACAACATGACAACAAATGAAATCTTTCCTTCTTAGACTTCCTACATAGTCACTGTAAGAGAGCTGTGATGGTTTACCTTCCTGTCCTGGTTAAAGTTTGGTTTTTAGTAGTAGTCTTTACTGGATGACCTCATCTTATCTCAATAAATCCTCACTGAAACTACTTCCTCTCTACCTTTTGAGGCCATGTTCCCAATTTAGATTGCAAATAAAATATTTCCATTCAATCTAAACTACCAGTCTAGGTCTACCAGGTGCATATAAAGTACTACTTCAACTTACCGAGTAACAACCTGCACCCACTATTTCCATTTTTAGTCTGCGGTCACCAAAATGTTCCCAGAAAGATCAAACATTGAAACCATTTTTAACATGTTTCCAGCTGTATTTCTTGCTATAACCTACCTCTCTGAAGTTTTCAGGGCCACACTCTAAGCCTCTGAAGTTACACTCCAGCAGCATGTCTTCAATTCGGTGACGAGTGCGGTTGTAGAATTCGTCCAGGCTGAAGCGGGAGCCTGGCTGGCGGTCGGGCTCCGGGGCCAGTGGAAACCCTGGTGCCATGCCTTCTTCGAAGCCCAGCAGAGGCCCCATGAAAATCAGATCACTGTAGCTCATCTGAGACTTCCGAATAAAGTTGTAGTTGCACATGGTAACAGCCGGGAAGATCATGCTTTTGGCCACTTTTTCATCGAGCATGGTGATGTGATCGAATTGGAGATAGTATATGACACGGTCGGCAACTTGGAACAAGAACGCAGACAGAGCTGTGGTGAAGACCACTGCCCACAAACCTTGACGAATTCCAAACTTCTTCTCTTCCACAAAAACATGGTTGGCACCGTGAAGTGAGCAACCACTGAAGAAAGTGGCCAAGTCATCCACCTCCTGGAGCTCCTCTTCCTCCTCCTCCTCATAATCACCCACCTGACTACACCCATCCAGGTATTCCTGCGAGCCTCCATCACTGTAACTCTTCTTGACCCGTTTGTAGTGGTCATCGAAACCATCTTTACCGTATCCTCTGCTCGGCTCATCATCGGCAGAAAAGGAAATGGTGCACATGATCCGGACCGGCATGGTGGCTGGATGAAGAGCTCAACACTTAAATAAAAGAAAAAAAACAAACAACCAAAACACAAATCTGTCCAAAAGTCCCAAATCCTGATTGAACAAACTACCACTGATCTTCAAAACAGTCAAAAATCCTTGGACAGTATTAATTCTGACAGTGTTCCCTCAAAGATGTGTCAATCACAAAGCAGCTCAGTCAAACACACGTCCAAAACTAAAGTCGTCTGAAGTCGAAATCGCAGCCTAAAACGCAAACGCATACAACTCTGCCATTCACATCTGCTCCGATGTGTTGAACTGAGATGCCTTTCCTGGGTTTGCCCTTGTGTCTCAGGGGCAGATCCTTCCCTCAGAGCACTTTCGAAAGAGAGGAGAAGAAGAAGAAGAAGAAACAGGAGTTGAAGGAGAAGGAGTGAAGAAGTAGTTGGAGGAGGGGAAAGAAAGTGAGGGCATGAGGAGTACAAGACACAGAATACTCCCGCAGGGCCGAGCCACAGGTCACCATGCTGGGGCAGAGTTTCAGCATTTACAGGAAAAAAAAAAGAGCCTTGACGCAGCGGCAGAGAATGCCGGGACAACAGCCAGTGTACACTACAAAAAAGCACTAAATAGGCTGATTATTTCTGCTGATTTTACTGTTCAAGATACCGTCACTCCTCCCCGGGAGAACAGGGATTTTAGTACAGTTGTGTAATCAAATGCAAATAATACTTAGGTGTTATTGAAATGATTAAAGATGAAGAATTGGCTGTGGAGACAAATGAAATGTACAATAATAACCTTGTTTCAGTGAAAGGCTTCGGTATTTGACTGTGTACATCTTTGACGGGTGCCGCTCTACTCTTACAAAGTGCTTAAAAATGGCAGAGAAAACACAACAGAAGAAGTATCACGTTAATAAGTGATGCTGAATTCGCCAGTCTGAGAAATAACAGAACCACCACCAAGGAGGAGAGTCAAGAGATTTAATCAAGACTTCCATTTTCTCATTGTTATTTCAATCTAATGGCTCATTTTACCAACTGATTCTGTTCAAATTATAAACCCCTACATAGCTGCAAGCAGGTCTTTTAAAAGCAGATTAAACTGAAAGCAAATCCGCACAAGTAGTGAAACACAAGTGGTGAAAAGAAAAAAAATAACATCTTAAATGGATCCTCTCATTATTGAATCTGGAGGTAAATGCAGATTCCCAGAGGTGGTGTTGGTTGTGATATGAAAAGGAAATGTAAGAGACTGATCCATCAGTGTATCGATCCACCTCCATTAGACTGCTGAGATTATTTTCAGATTCATGATGGTGCCAGAAAATGAAACATTAGATGCGTTTAGGGGATGACAGCACTCTTAACAATCAAAACCTACCGCTAATGATGGCGTAGGACACCGCCGAAGAAAAGCTGCATTAAACTTGTAATGGCAAACACATTATCTCAACCGCCCCGTTGTGTTGAGCTTTTAAAAGCGTAACAACCCTACAGCGGGCTTCTGTCAAGGAGAAACTCTAATATCAAGTAAGAGGGTGAGAAAGGCAGCAGGCTTGGTCAATATGTGTTTAGCTGCAGATGTGAGGATTGACTATGACTGGAAAAAAAAAACTGCTGATGATAAAAGAGCTGGCTTGGCCTTGATCTGGTTCTTCGCTGGAGCCTGCTTAAGCAGCGCTGCCGGATAGCTTCTAGTTCTTGAATATGTATTAGTGATCAGTAGATAGCCTCCAGCATCCAGCCCGACCTAACAAGAAGGTCAGCGAGCTCCCTCAGCTGCTGTCCCGAGGCCTTCTGAGATGTGCCGCTGCATGAATATTCACATACACTCACATTTGGCACAAGATGGCAAGTTGCGAAACCACCGTGCAGCAAATTAATCTGTGCGAAGCAGCGCAGTGACCCTCTAAACAACATCACTCGGCTAGGTTAATATACTCACTGCCAAGATGTCTTAATAACAAGCAGCCAGTGCAGATTTACCAACACACACACACACACACGCGCACGCGCACGCACACACACACACACGCACACACACACACACACGCACACACACACAGTTGGGGTCTATTTATGCTTGTTTTGGCATTTATGTTCTCCTCAAAAGAGATAAATTCAAAACATGATTATGTTGCAACATTCCTCTCCATTTTTCTCTCACTTTATGTCTTTAGTTTTGCCTCACACATAAGTCATTCCTGTTAAAATCCCAATCTCAACATGCATGTACATGGATATCCACTGGAGGGCAGCAGTGGTGCATCTAATCCTGCAGCCTCTCTTCAGGGCTGAAACTGCAATGACAAAGCATTAAAGGACCTCATACACTGGCAAACATTCTGAGACACTGCAAATTGTGATGATAAAAGTTCTCTCTACAAAGCTTTTCTGAGACATAAGACTTTCATGTCAAGCAGAACTTTGAAGTTTCTTGCTTTTTTATGATGCTTTATATGTTAAAAAAAAAGTACAAAATGAAATGCCAGATAACAAAGAAACTTAACAAAGATTCTTTCGCTGAAACCAGGATGCAAAAAACCTAATTAAATGAACAGAAAAGTGTGGCAAAAACATCAGTCTGAACCAGTAATGCATCTTCATTCCAGTAAAATTACCCTACATGGTTTTCTTTGTGAAATCACCCTGAAAAGCTTTGGTGCTTTTAGGTTTAGCTTGAGGAAAATTGTTTGTTTTCCTAAAATGAACCCTGAACTCACTTAGAAAAGAGGGGGAAAAAAACCCCAATATATTAATGGTTTGAGGACATGTATTCGCATTGGGTCAAAAGGTGGCAGTATTGTGATGTGAGTGTTCACGGTTACAACTAAACACCCCTGGGGCTGCGATTTCAACAAGACCGTGCATTTCGCCATGGTCAGAGTGAGAGGAGCGCAGGGCAGATGAGAGGAGAGGTTTAACACTCCCTTTCAAGTCCCTCTCACCAGCTCCGCTTACAGCTAGGATCGACCTGGCGTTGCCATGGATACATCCTGGCCGTCAGCAAGAGAGGATGCACAAAGCCCATTACTCAGAACATGCATATCGTCACACATGCACACACACAGATACACACGCAAACACCTATTTATCTAGAAAAAAAGACAAAATAAACCCCCAAAACTAAACATAAAGATGGACTCACATGGAATGGCTGCTGATGCTTCGGTATAATTTATGCACGCCTCATAAATCTGATTTCATTTTGGATTTAGAATGAGCAGATTAGACGATTCAAGAAAACACAATAAAGACATCAGAAAAAGGAGCTGAAACACTGGGACCGCGATATTACTTTCTCAGAGATGTTCCATCAATAGTCTCGCATTCATATTCTTTGGTTATTATGGGATTCGAGAGGATTCGCCTGCACAGGAAAAACAAAAAGGAAGTAAACAAGCTCAGAAACTCGGCCCATTCCCAGAAGATGCTGAATGAGGCTGAGGCCAAAGGCAACGATGTCGGTCTCCAAAACACAATATTCCGTCTTCACCTTTGAACAGGAGCTGCTGCTATCTGATTCACACCTCCACTTACACACAGGAAACTCCCCCACCGAGAGGAAACAATATGGAGAGAACAATGACCTATTTTTAAGTGAGTTGTTATGGCCAAACAACACATTTCTCATTTAAGTCAGTGAGGTGATGCAGAATACAACTCAAAGAAGTCACCCACAACATGACTGACATGCTGGTATGCAACCACCGAGGCAAACAGGTTTCGTGTGGTAATAGACAACAGTATAGTTGAGTCAGGCTTTAAGGAATTAAGGTCTTGACACCTTGTGTAGTCAGAGGGGGCCAGGTCTTCCACTGTGTAGGCAGGGACTACAATATGCCTGAAAGGTAGAGGAAGACTAAAGAGAAATGTTCTATTTTCATATCTGTAAGTGATGGCAAACTCTATAAAACACTGATGACAAATATCTTACATCAGTTTGCATTAGTTTTGCTGCAAGTGTCTTATTTAAGTTAAGCACCACATGTATGGGTTTAACAACATGTAAAGCTTTGTTTCTCGTTCTATTGTTCAGTCTTTAATCAGATTTTTGAACATTTCTGGACAATGAGACAATCAAATAATGGTGGAAGATTCACAAATGCCCTTTCATTAGACCGTGGATGTCAAACACAGGACCGATGGGCAAAAACAAAAAAAGAAGATACTTACAATCAAGGGTCTCAAAATCCTTTCAGGGCGCTTCCACACAGCGTACTTGAGTCCGTACCGTGCTCGGGTACTTTCACACCTTTCTCGCAGATGTTGCGTTCTCACGCGCATACCACAGCCCGTACCCGAGAATGAATGGGTGTTCCAGGGCTGAACGAGTAGGTGAAGGTGTGGAAAGAATTCTGTCGCTATCCAACAAACGCAGAGGTCAGAAGAAGACAAACCCAAACATCATCAACCGAACGACTGTTCTGTTCACAGACAATACTTTTCTATCTGTTAGCGTGTTTGAGGCAAAAAGAAGAATAGGGACCCTCGTCCCTGATATATCACTGAGTGGTTCGGTCAGTAAGGCCAGCCCGTGCCGTGCAGATCGAGGCTTTTTCAGGAGACAACAGGAGCGCCGTCTATGGTCTCATGGTGATTAATGGTGATTGTCGAAGTGGTGATTAGGTCACTTCTGGACTCGGGAATGGATTGCATTCACACGGCATCATACCGTACTGGAGTGTGGGTGGCCCGGACCCAGGACTACCTTCTTAACTGGACTCGGGCACGGTACTTGAGCACAGAACGGTTGCAATCACATGGACAAAATTAAGCGGACTTGGGTACTTAGTGTACTCGGGTATGAACTCGAGTACGCTGTGTGAAAACACCCTTAGTTCAGGGGCCACATTCAGTACCAGTAAAATAAAAACATAATAACTTATAAATAATGACACGTCCAAAGTTTTCGCTTTGTTTTTTTTACAAACTATTCTATCACAAAAAAAGGAACAAACATGTACAGCCTGAAATTTCTTAAGGAAATTAAGTGCAATTTTATCAATATTCTGCCTGTTATTAAATGTTTGGTGTATTTGTAGATCCACTGTGATCTGTGAGTTACAAGGCACATGTGCAAATGAACAGCTGAGGCATAATATTGTCAGAATTGCACTTATTTATCTCAAGAAATTTCAGCTTGTTCGTGGTTGTTATTCACATTTTTTACAGGATCGTTTGTAGATATAAGTTTTCATATTGTAATTTCACTTTTTTCATTCTAAAAAAGAGAAAAGTTTGGAGTTGACATTATTTATAGGTTATTATTATTTTACTAACCACTTGAGATCATATTCTACTATATGTAGCCCCTAAACTAAAATCAGTTTGACATTTAATTTCATTGTACAATGAACAATGACAATAAAGATATATTCTAGAAGTTCCAACATCCCTGCACTATAGTGACGATACAGGCTTGTTTCTGCGTTGACTGTGTGCACACACCTGGTTGTGTAAGACCTTTACATAATGAGCAGTAAGGTATCAGTGAGGCACCTTCCCCACATATCAGATGTTTTTACTTGTACTTTTTGCTCTTCCTGCCAAATATACCTCCTTTTATCAGCCATGTAACAGTGTTTTGGACCTTCAACTAACTATGGTTCTTGTGTGCTGCTTAAGAAAAAAATTTAACTGATTCAATACCTGATGCATTCCTGTGCGTTTTCTTGTTAAATAAAGTGAGAGCTCCACCGAGGCCTATGGTCCACTATTCTTCACATTCCACAATATAATTAAGCCACGAACAAACCACCAAGCATGGCCTATCTGTATGTTTTCCTATTTTTTATCATTTTGTGGCAGTGAGCCTGTTTACACGCACAACAATAATCAGATTAATATATCTAGATTTCTCCCCAATACTCTGATGTCTTCCTGCATGTAATCTGATTTATTTTGTTCTTTTACATCTGCACGTGTGAACACAAGTAAAATTGTAGAGAACTGAAGTTATGTAGTCAAATGTGAATGGAAGACAATAACAGGAAGTTTGAGTCTACCATCACTACATACGTATGTACGTACTCCGAAAGAAATCCAATAAAGGACTGGAGCATCTAAACCAGGGTTTTTTGATTATCGGCATTATTTCTTAACCCAGAAAGACCCAAACAGCCAGAGGTGGGTAATCCCAGGTTCATCAAGTCAAAGTCCTGCCATGTATCGGTTGCAACCTGTTCACTGAACACAGGTGATTCCACTAATCATCCATCTTCCTGGATGAGGAGTTTGTGCTCATCAAAATGGGCTGGTTCAGTGAACAGGTTGGAACCGGTACATGGCAGGACTTTGACTTGATGAACCTGGGATTACCCACCTCTGCAAACAGCTACCCGCATCCAAACGTATCTACTGATCTAAAATGTGTAATACCTGTTGATCCACTAATCCTATCAATACATGTAAATAATTGGTAAAAAAAAAAATGCAGTTTATCATCTTTTCATGGTCATCAGATATGACCCATACGGACGTTCAGAGGCTCCGTAGTGAATGTGGAAACACTTCGGATCTTCTACAATATTGATTCACCAGTAAAAAAACAATATAAATGACAGTGAATGGAGACACTTGGTTTATGTTCAGTTATTAATATCTTTTTTGAAAAAGTCACTTTTACTTCAGTTTTCTCTGTTTTTGAGATAATAACTCTCAACTTTAATCTGAGCTTTTATGAGCGTCTACATGATTAGCAAATTAAAATAAAAAGAAAATACTTGATTTCCACTGGGAAAAAAGCAAAATACAGAGGATAACATTCAAATAAATGGTGATAAATCACTTAAGATTGGATACATTTTGGCAAAAATGTATTTGGGAACTGCAACAAAAGTAGCACTGGGTCTTTATGGGTTAAGTGCATGTAAATGATCTGCGATCTAGATCTGATTATTACAATTATCTGATTACTCCCAGTTATTGGACTTTGATGTTGTTGATGTTAACAGACTCAGTGTGTGTTGGTCTGTCCTTGTCTTCCGCCTTAACTTTCCACCAACATTCATGAAAATCAGTGTTTTTGTGCCGACGCACAGACAAATGGGATCACATACGGTAAAAAATGAAGGCAAACATTGTAACACAGAAAGCTATCACCCCGCTGATGTCTGCCTTTTTGTTAACTTCCTGTCTCTTTCCACTTTGAACTATTATCTATAACAGGCCAAGATAGGAGTGAATTATCTCAAACAAACAAAACAAAGAAAAAAAAGAGCAGTAGCAGGCTTAATGTCAAACCAAATCTGGCTTGTTCATTTATAAAAGCCAACAGCCGAAGGGTACAAACTACTCCCTGAAGCAGCTGGTTCATGTCACTGCCTGTTTAACACCGGAGAGCAGCTCCTTCTTTGACACACTGACACTGCCAACTAAAGCCTTCAAAGAAAGATCTGAGCCACAGTGGACTAGCTACCTTCAGCAGATTCCTACCCACTGTTCTCCCAGTGCCTTGGCCCAGGCACTGAAAGACACAGTGTGCAAAAAAAACACAAAAACCAACAGTGGAGATGACACAACCTGTCTGTTGACCAGTGATTTTCATTGTCATGCAAACTGAAGACAAAGACGCTGACAAATATTGGCTCATACACAAGTGAAGCGCAGGGGGCACGCAGTACGCTGCATCACAAGTGGCTGATATTTATGACATGTTTGCAATTCCAGTGATGTGCTGATGGGTATCTAATGATGATAAGCAGCTGGCGGCTCTCAAGCTGTCCATCGCTCTTAGGGAAAAAAACACAAACACAAACTGAGATAGATAGAGATGGAGCAGTGTGTTAAGGTCAGCGCAATTAGCGTTGCATTGAATCTGGACATGGATGGCAGATGGGATTTAAAGCAAAAAGAAGCTGATAGTCTGAAATCAATGGATCTCATGTCTGCCTTTGAAATAAATGAAATCCATGGAAACATCAGTGCTCAGAGGCAGAACATCAGAGCCTCTTCCCCTCTCTGATTGACATGTCAAATGTGAACAGAGCTGGGTCGGAGGGCAGTGATAGATGCACTCTGATTGGCTCCCTGTCCCGCCGTATTACACAGCAGAGCCGGCTTCCCTCTGAATGTGATTATCGTTCAGTCCAACCCATTACCTCCACAGTGAGGTCCCCTCTGTCTCCTGTCTTTCCTTTTCACCCATTCCAAATCTATCTCAGCCAGTTCTATCTATGTTGGATTCACTCTGACGTTATCTTGTACAATTTCTCTCTGTATGTACTTTCTCCCATCTACTCACTCTCTCTATTACTAAGATGAGTACCGGTGGGGCAGCAGGCTGCCTTTTAACACAAGAGCAGAGAGGGACTCAGTTATCAAGCTGAATGGTTTAAATATGTCACTCGGTGGCATTTTCATAAAGCCAATTCATCAGAGCAGGCCCAGAGTCACACAGCTCAGGGATCTCAGCACTAATATTTCCGATTACTGAGTCTACTTCCAGGAGGATATGTGAGTGTCATTTCACACATACCAATAACTACTCTGAAATCTCCCTCTGTACATATGGTATTATTAAACCAAATAAACAAAATGAGGCAAAAAGCTGTAACATCATCTTGTAGACTATGTTAAATAGAGTCTTTTCTCCAGCTCAGAAATTATGTGTTTTTGTCTGTGCCTTGCCATTATTACTAACACCAATGCAAATAAAGCATAGGAATTACACCACAATCATTCCTTTTGCTGCACTTTAGCTTTTTTCACCAGTAACACAACATTACAATTTTCCGTTCGCTATTCGAGCTCTGCTAAAGTGATGCTTCATATACAGCCACACACTCCAGTCTTGGTGTTCATCGTTTTCCTTACGGCACTGGATAAATGTCATTAATTTTGCACAGCCCTAAAATAAGACATGAGTTGCTGGAAACATGTGTGGATTGTGACTTCACTTTCCTTGTCGTGGCCCAGCATGAGGACTGTGATTTGTCTTTGATTTAAGGAAGCCCTACTGAGTGAAAGTCACCAAAAAAACTGAAAGACGCTGCCAGGGTTGGTAGTTTTTCTTCACACTTTAAATCCTGGGGATCTTTGTCCAGAGATTTTTCATAGCTAAACTGAAGGATTAAATTTGATAGATTCGAAATTTAAGAGCATTCTGTGCTCATCTGACCAAAATCTGACACAAGTGATCAAAATCAAATGGCCTCAAATGTTACAAAAAGGAGAAGGATGTCAACACCTGCCCCTATTTATGAATGTACCCCCCCCCAAAAAAAAAAAATCAATGCAATATTTTTTTTGTTAGGCACAAATATCTACATGTATTATGCCACAAAAAGTATACAATATTTAATATATTATATTGTAACTATTCTATTCTATTCTATTCTATTCATTCGTTCAATTATTCATTCAATTATTTATATTCCATTCAGTCACTTTAACAAATTTGTTTTATATTTTTCTATCTTCTCTTTATTTTTCTATTGTATTTGATGTTTATTATATTGTGCTGCTCTACATTTGAATTTATCTTATAATTATCTAATTTATAATTATCTAATTTATCTTATCTTATGCTGCCAAATTCTGACAAGATAATTGTACCTGGCCATTGTAATACTCACTCAAATCAACAGTAAACCTGGTTTTAATGTTTCAGATGTAGACGTAGCTCTGAATAGAGCTGCTAAAAAGAGTAACATGTCTAAAAAAGACTGGAGGGTAAAAGAAGAATGACATCCTAAACTGAGTTACTAAAAAGCGATTTAACCAAAACCATGTCTTAATGGTGTCAATTAGCTTAGAAATATTCCCCTCTAGTCTCTGTATATTCACTACTAAGCAACGGTAACAGTAACCTAAAAAAAACACCTCATGGTTTATATACACTGTATGGACAAAGGTATTGGGACAGGTTGAATTCAGGTGTTTCATTGCTAACAGGGGCTACAACATCATAAGTTTATATTGTGATAAATATCATTGCATTGTATTTATTTTGCCTTAAGGGTTAATTTTGTTTACATTGTCAAAATCTATTTTTTTTTTTAAATACAGGGGTTATTTTCTTTTGTTCAGACAAAGCAGTAGCAGAGTGATGTTCTCATACCTGACGTGTTTCGGCCGTCGCTGCAGCCTTCTTCAGAGGCGTCCTCCAGCACGTTGCTGACGTGTTATCAGCTGTTTTTATCCCCAGGCGTGGTGACACCTCTGAAGAAGGCTGCAGCGACAGCCGAAACATGTCAGGTATGAGAACATCACTCTACTACTACTTTGACTGAACAAAAGAAAATAACCTCTGTATCATTAAGATAAGAAGACAAAATGAAAATTCTTGAACTATCAATTTTTTTTATCATTCTAATTGTTTTAAAGGTTCTCTAGATTTTGTTCTAATCATAAATAATCATTTTCACCCACATGTAACTCTGGTTCATTCATCTCTTACTAAGGTTGAAAAGAAATATTAATTTGACATTTATTGTGATAATTATTGATAACAAAGGTCAACATTATTTATAATAATATTTCAAATCGATATGAATGAACAGTCCTACAAGCTGCAGGTGTGATGTGTCAGAGTATTTTTTTCCATATAGTGTAACTGTATTAGTAGAAGACCGCCAGACTTGGTGTTAAATCTTTCTCCTTTAAATATAACTACGGCAAATTCCTGGATAATAGTAAAATGGTGAATCTAAATAGAAGGCTCTGGCACCACTTCACCTATTTCCAAGGTGCATGGAGAAGGAGAGACTAGCTAGTAGTCAAGAGCTCCAGCACTTGTCATACAGAACACCTTTATTTCATTATAAATATGGAAATGCCTTGGTCTATCTTTAGAGTAAAATAGAGGTCTAGTTTATGAAAAGGAGCAATAGTAAAATGGCAAAATGGTTAAAGATTGGCTGATTCTTTGACAAACCACGGAAAAAAGTCATGAAAACCACTCTTTTTGATCAAAGAATGTACATAAATCTGAACATGAACCTTTACAAAACAAAATCGGCGTAATTGTCTGGAAGCAAATGTTTTTCAGACTCTTTTCTTTCTTCTATCCACATGTGGAAAAGACTCCGATTAAATTCCGTTCTTTTCCATACCGCGTGGGAGCCCTGATAGTAAAACGTCCGGAGTTAAAATGATCCTGCTGTGATAAATCACGGGGTTGACACTCACCGGCTCACACTGGGACACACTGTAATCAGTTATGAGCTTGAATGCATCATTGCTGCACTCGAGGCCAAGAGGCTAATGAGGGAGGATGCCGGCGCTGAGGGAACGATCAGTGCAGATGTACTGTATATATAAACAAATCTAAAGGAAGCCTTGGACGGAGCTGCTGTTCTTTGAAAGGACTGCGTACATGTTGCAAAAACAGCCCCTCTTTCTCCATCTGTCCTCCATTATACTGATTGACAACTACTTTATCAATGCCTGGAAAACATATGGAACACATTTTCCATTCCAGCTGATGGACTGTCAGAATGAGGCCATGTTTGCAGACAATCACATAGTTAATCTCATACACATACATACATACAAATCATTCACTACATGGGCAAAAGTATTGGGACACGTTGAATTCAGGTGTTTCTTTTCTAACAGGGGTCTGGGATAGAAAACAATACTGACAAATGTCATAATATAGTTTATATTGGAATAAATATCATTGCTTTGGTTTGCTGTTTTGTTTAAATTGTTATCTTTGTTTCCAAAATGCCTCAGAGATGATTTTTATTTATTTTCTCTCAACATTGATTTTTTTTTTAATCCATGACTATGATTTTAAATCTTCTACCTCTAAATTTTGAAAATGTTTTTTGTGCTCTGACTGGAAACTACTGAAAATCTACTTTCTTCACATCTCACATAGGAAGAAAAATCTCCCATAAAACAATACAAAATATTGGGACACATGGTTACAGCTCGTAAGATGTCCTGTTCATGGTGATTTGAGACATAAACATCAATATTAATATTCAATATGATATTAATCACAATATAAATCTATATAGTGGCATTTGTCATTATTCAGGGTGCTTGCTCTTCATCCAAATAAAAATTACAGACTTTTTCAAAACAGCTATTTTTTTCCCCAAGACCTTGACTTTATGTACTTTTATATTTGCGTGCCTTCTTTTTTGGTTGAGATTGTACCTGTGGTAGAAAAGCTCATTTTAATAAATAAATGAATGAATGCATAATTCGCAGTAAATTATGCTTTACTGACACAAATGTTTTCACAACATATGAAAATCACAAAAGTGCATGAATATCACACAAACAAGTTCCACTAGAATCATTCCAGTACCGACCGGTTAGTGAAATCATATCAAGTTTTTTATATGCTTTCCTCTTCTATTTCTTACCTTACAAGATTATGTGCCATTGAGCAAACTCTAAAATGTCACTATGAGAGAAATGTTTTTCCCTACTTTCATAAGACTTTCACACAAAACTGCAGACTTTAAAAGGTCTGGAAAAAAGCGTTTCAAAATTCCAGACTTTTTAAGACTTTGAAGACCTACGCAAGCACCCTGTTAGTGTTACCCCTGTTAGAGAAAAAACACCTGAAGTCAATGTGTCCCAATACTTTTGTCCATATAGCGTAGGACTTAGGCAATTACACTATGAAGCTAACGACATGTGAAAAGCGCCTTGTGTATCTGTATTCCTGCTTCTGTATTCTGCGAGGAAAGCAGCGAAGAGTGTGGGATGGATGGGAGGGCAAATAGAAAAGTATAACAAAGAAAGAAGGTGGAACAGAGGGAGTGAATAGAGGCAGTTAAAACCACTACAGGGAGTGAAAACAGGGTAAGAGAGGGAGGGTGGGAGCCAGATTCCTGAGCTTAGATCTATTTGTCATGTCGGATAATATGACAAGCACTCCATGGGGGCGTTTATAACTAGATTATTGAGAGTACTTCAATTTATTTGCAGGACTAAGAGAGACGACACTCATGGGAGCGCGACGCACTTATCACTTTTTAAGACTAGATTAGATTTGTTCATTTGCTAACTGGATTATGGCTGTATATTTGAGTAAAGCCAAAATTTTGTTAGGGACGTGGACAGTTTGGCTAATTAGCAAAAGATCAGGTATAGTTCTTACATTTTGAGTCTTCAGAATTACTCTGATAGCCATAGCTGCCCCATCCAGCCATCCATTTATCAATCAGCATGATCAGTAATCAGTATTATATCTTCCGCTGTGGGTACTGAAACATCGACTTTGGGCAGTACCTGCCACCCAGGCCAAATCAATTCCTATCCCACAGAGGAGCCGAGCTTTAGGCCGCAGGTCTAAGTCACACTTCAGTCAGCAGAAAACCACTGAGAAGTTCACATTGAGTGCACATGTATTTTATTTTCCTTTAAAAGTAACCACCTCAACACTGAACACAAAATAACACAATGGGACTATTTTTGTACTTTTGACTGAAAATTACTGGAAAAGTAGTAGGATACAGGATAAAGTCAAGAAGTCAACCATGTCTCACAGAATCTATATTATAAAAGGAAAGTGAGCTCTGTTTGTGTGTCTGTTTGTGTGTGCGTGTCTCAGGCATCACACAAAATCCGAAAAGAGCTGACTAGAGCAGTTTGGCATACTTATGTATTTTTGGTCAAGGAAGACACTAGTGAAAATGGCAAGTTGATAGAACCAATACTTTGGGAGATATTAGTAGTTTTGCAATACAATAGGTTTACAATCACGTTGCTATGCCCATGATGGTTGATGGGAAGCGCAGTACCATGCTGCATGATGGGAAATGAAGTTAAAAACAGGAACTATGCCTTTACTAACTTCAGTCCCCAGATATCGGTATAAATATATTAACTGTCATTTGAATTTTAAAGAATGATTTACCAAACAGTTTTTATGTCAGTATTTATAAAACACAGACTAACATCTTTTCCCAAAAGTCAACTCTCCCCAGCATCAAAACTACCACATCTAGAACTCGCTAGCATGATACAACTCAAATAAACAAAGGCCAGTGCTGAAATATTGGACCAAGGTACAAACTATAAATAATGCAGAACGATTGAATGATTGAAAAAACAAAAGGAAAATGATGTGGGAATAATGATTAAATATGCTATTTTTCTTAGTTTCATCCATCAGCTGGATGGGGCTGAATATCAAAACTATACAAAATAACCTTGCATTCATTTGGCATTTAAGTACTTACTTGTTACATTCATATGCAGCAAAATTGTGGTTGTAATTATGTTTTGACTACTGTCATATCTGCTGCTATTTTGATCCATTATTCATCTCATATCCGTTACTGTTTTGCACTGCCACTGCCATTGTAAATAGACTGATGACATTTTACATTCTTTTATTCTTTATACCTCTTATTTATTCTTTTTTTTTTTTACCTCTTTTAATAACAAGGTGAGAAAGAAATGGCATCTTAATTCTCTGTATGTCCTGTGCATTTAGTGAACTGATAATAAAAAATCTTGAATCTTGCATGTATCTGTTGTATGTATCTACCAAACAGGTGTAATTTGTTACTGAGGGATGGAAAAATTCTTTTGCCTTTCCTCAGTGGAAAGGAGGCAGTTACACAAAATCCAGGGCTTTGACACCAGAGACAGTGGCAGTTGCATCTGGACTCCTGGGGGGGGGGGGTTTACAGGTTCTTGACATGTAACTGGGAGAAAATATGGATCTGATTTGAAAACATTAAATGGATTAATATACAACCAATTCCAAATCTGTAGAAGACTCTGGGTCCTGAACTGCCCTGTCTACAGCCCAGAACGTTCATCAACTGGAAACATTTGGCATATCATGGGACTGAAAATACGACAAAGACGGCCCAGGACAAACAGAATCCTCTAAGACAGGGGTGTCAAACATGTGGCCCAGGGGCCAAAATCAGCCAAAAGGTTCCAATCTGGCCCACAGGATGAATCAGCAAAGTGCAAAAAATTACACTGAAGAAATTAACAGTCAAGTGTGTCGAAGTTGTTTTAGTTCAGGTTCCACATACAGACCGATGTGATCTCAAGTAAAATAATAGAATAATAACCTATAAATAATGACTCAAAATTTTCCTCTTGGTTTAATGTGAAAAATTAATATTACATTATGCCTATAAATAATGACAACTCCAAATGTTTCCCTTTGTTTTAGTGCAAAAAAATAACAATAAATTATCAACAGAGCAGCACAGTCAAACACCTGGAGGGGGTGGGGTGAGAAGTGGCTCATTTCCATTTAAAGGGCCAGCGCTCAAAACTACTTTTCTGGTGTCATTACTCAGAAATAGGGTTGAAGATGGACCTGTGGAGTTGAATGAATGAAGAATTCAGACCCAAGCAGAGAGTTTACAGTTTACGTAGACCAATGTTTAAAATGCATAATTCCATTTTAAAATGCAAAATATCACTTCTTTAAGAAATGTAAGTTTATTTTCAGGTTATTTACATCTTTTTTTGTGTGGATAGTTTGTAAATGCAAATATTTTCACACTTCAATGTTATTTTTTTCACTGAAACAAAGAGAAAAATTTGGAGTTGTCATTATTTATAGGTTATTATGCTATTATTTTACTGGTCTGGCCCAGAGGTCAAATTGGGCTGAATGTGGCCCTTGAAAGAAAATGAGTTTGACAACATTCCTCCAGTAACTGGTCTGTTCAGATCCAGACGAGGGTGAGTGTTTACACAGTGTAAACAGACCTGCCGCTGCCATTGAATCAAAATCAAATCAAATTTAAATCAAATCAAATTTTATTTATATAGTGCCAAATCATAACAGAAATTATCTCATGACACTTATTATTTGACTTATTTCTCATGAAAATGACCTGACTTTTCCTTCAAATGGTTTAGTTTAACCACTTATGTTTTCTATGTTCTATTGTGGATAAGACCTGCATGTCACTGCATTCTGTCAGATTTTTGGAAATTGAGTTTGTACTTATGTCACTTTTTCCCTGCACTGTTGTATTTGTAAAAGTACTGAAAGGATCATTTTAACAGGTTCATCAGGTCCATGTAGAATTTGCCATAAAGAAAAGACACTGAGCACAATCACTAATCATTTCTTTGTCTCTGGAAACGTATTAGTCTGTCTATGTCTGGTTGGGGGGGGGGGTGATTCGCTTGTGAGTTCTGTCTCCACTATTGATTAGTTTAATCTACAGATCAATCAGTCTCTGCATTTTCTGGTTCTGTGTTCGTGTTTCAGCAAAATAAAGCTCTGATTTTCCCTAAACTGCACCAAGTGCCACCTGCTCATAAGACTAATCATATATACTTTAACCCATAAAGACCCAAACACCCACTGGAGACCAAAACCATCTACTGATCGAAACTGTTTAATACCTGTTGATCCACTAATCCTATCAATCCATGTACATAATTGGTGTAAAATGCAGTTTGTCTTTTTTTTCATGGTCATCAGATATGATCCATTTGGACGTTCAGAGGCTCTGTAGTGAACGTGGCAACACCATAATCCTCTACAACATTGATTCACCCGTAAAACCCACGGAGCTGGATCAATCACAGTAGATGGAGACACTGGGTTTATGCTTGGTTAATGAAATATTTTGCTGATTATTTATTCAGTTTTCTCTGCTTTTGATGCTATTAAATTTGAAAATACCTGAATATGAGAAAATACCTGATTTTCACTGAAAAAACATAGAGGATAGGATTATAATAAATGGTGATAATCACTTGTGAAAGATTAAATAGAGAGAAAAATTCATCTGGGAACTGACACAAAAGGAGCACTGGGTCTTTATAGGTTAATAATGCTGTTCAACACAGAAAATGCTTTGGTTAGGGTTGATGAAAAGATTTGATTTGGTTTATCTTTATTGTTTGATTTCTCTGTGAGTCATTTCAATTGAGCTTTTGCTACTTTGAAGCTACATTAACCCAGAAAGACCCAAATATCCACCGGCGACCAAAATCAACTCCTGATCTAAACTGTTTAATAACCGTCGATCCATTAAGTCTATCAATACATGTAAATAATTGGTGTAAAATGCAGTTTGTCATCTTTTCATGGTCATCAGATATGGCCCATTTGGATGTTCAGAGGCTCCGTAGTGAACATAGAAACACCGTCATCTTCTATAACATTCACTGGTAAAACCCATGGAGTTGGATCAATGACAGTGGTTAGAGATGATTGGTGTATATTCAATTAATTATGTATTTTACTGTAAAAGTCACTTTTTCTTTAGATTTCTCTGTTTTTGATATAATAACCCCTCAACTTTAATTTGACCTTTTACGAACATCTACATGATCACAGGACACTAAATATAAAGTACCTCATTTCCACTTAAAAATGCAAAATACTGAACATAATATTGTATTAAACAATGATAAATCACTGAAGAAAGGTTAAATATAGAGAAAAATTAATTTGAGAACGGCCAAAAAAGTAGCACTGGGTCTTTATGGGTTAAGCAAAAACATTTAATTATGTTATGGAATGGTGCCGGCGTGATGATTATAACAAACATTTGTGGATTAGTTACATATGAGCAAACATTCCTAAATTAAACTAAATGAAACTACAGCCACACTTAAAGCTTATTTTTGTGGTTGTAACATACACACACTGTGACCAAAGTTTTCCTTTATGAAGTTTCTAAGAATGTCTTGTGAATGCAGTGCGGTCTTTAACACTTTACATTTACCTCCTCAGCCTTTAATGAGTTGTAAAAGATTAGAGAGCCATCAACCGGTGAAGATTAAGATCTGGACAGGTCCTGACAAGGGCTCACTATATGAGATTTACCATTTCCTCATCCCAAATAAGGGTCTGGCTACTGATGAGAAGGGGCAAAATCAATACGCCCTCCTCGTTCCCATGCTCAGTTGAAGCATGAAGCACTAAAACAGGGTCAGTGATTTAGTGCATTTCTTGCTGGGGTAAATTAATAAACATGAGAGTGCAGGGTTGTGCTGTGGCGTGTACACCGCTCACATCAGAGTGATGAGAATGATGGGAGAAAGTTAATTCAGCCTGCCGCAGATAGCTAACACCCAGAGAAGAGGTCACTTCTATTTCGCTGTGGCAAAGTGCACAGTTCTGCTTCCCTTCCTTCTTAGTTTTGTTCTTTGTTATCTCATTTTGTTCCTTTCCTCTGGGAAAACTGCAAATATTCTTATTACTTTGAATAGAGCCATTTCTCTTTTTCTCTCATGAGGTATTTGGCTATAAGTCAAACCTATTCAAACATGCAACTTGCTCCTTTTATATCTGTAGAGTCAATAACTTGCAGCTTCTTAAGACGCATATAAAGATGGGAAGAGAAATGGTGGGATTTATATGGTAGGAGTACAATAAGATCCGCGTATTAGAAATAGCACCACTTGCACAGTAAAGCTACATGGCGTCAACATCAACAAGAGGCAGTCATTAAACTATGTCCCGAGGAGGTGCAGTGACAGATTCAAGTAGTTTGTTATTATACCACCATGCCCAATTTACAAGCCAGATGATATTCGCATCACAGGCAGAGAAATTCCTCTGTGAAAACACAGCTTAGGGAAGAAAAGCATCTTGTGTTATCTGACTGATAACAGGACAGCGCTACCCGCATCTTCTTCTTTTTTTTTTGCTAGTTTTTCCTCCGCCTCTAGAGTAAGCTCCTTATACAGTATGTTTTTCTCCCACTGAATAAAGGATCTGAAAGTCTAAAATTGGTTATATGCATAGACGTTATTTCTTAGATTGGACTGATTCAGGACCTACATGGCTTTGCAATAAAACCATCACAGTGCATTAATAAGAATATTCTATAGTAGCACGTTGCTAATATAAGGAGGTGAACTGATTGCACTCTTCCTTTTCAAGTAACTTTAAGACACCTCACTAAAGGGAATGAAATCGTGCCTATGAGGAATAGTGCCTCAGTCCTCTTTGATAAGTGCTGCAGGCAGCTACCTGGCTGGATGATTTAAATTCAAAGAGAAAAAAGGCCGTACTGTATGGGGAGTCTCGGTTCATTAGGGCTCAGTGCTGAGAAAGCTGGATATTATGGGGAGAAGCTAGCTGCAGCTGCTTGAAATATAAAGTCACCCAAATGAAAAGCCAAGCATGTTTTCCATCAGGCAGAGCAAAGCTGGTGTTAACCAGGAACTTTCAAGTGAATGACTTTAGGAAGCTACTTTGATGTATCTGACAAGGAGGCAGTAATGAGGAGGCTCACTTTGCTGTCAAACCCACCCCCCGTCCTCCCCCACGCCCAGCACCAAACCTTCTTTATTAAACTAATGATTGGTGGTCAGTCTGCCGATAATACACGTCTGCCCATTTGTTGATACTGACTGTCTCCCCCGCAGAATGGCAACTGCCAACTGTATTTGAACTGCTGGGTCACATGGGTGCCCCCCCCACTCTAACCGCTCAAACCTTCACCAACTGAGAAAGTGCACAGAGAAGTAAAGAAAACATCAACTGTGCTCACACAAAATTCTGCGAAAAAGTACATTTGACCAAGCTCAAGGTCTCGCTCCAGCATTTAACCCTGAACTGCTGCAGGTGAACGTTCCTGACACAGTGGGTTGTTTATACACATTCTCACCTGGAGGCATGAATAATGTAATCTACGGCTTTCAATGAGTGCAACAGAGGATTCATTTAAGTATCAGTAAAATTTAACAGCAGATATTGAATATAATCATAAGCTACCATCTGATGCTGACATTTTTATACAGTAGCTGAGAACTGACTTTTTCATCTCACTTTTTTGTCTTTTTTTCCCTATTTTTCGTAATGGTGGATGTAAGTGATATATTAATGCTGTTAAGGTGCATTACCATCGCCTGTGATGTTTGACTGTGGACCAGAATTAATATTCTATTAACCAACTGAGTTAATGTGTTTGGTGTAAGACAAAAAACAAATATATCTCATATTTTTGCTGCCACAGCAGCGGGAAAGTGAAGCAAGATATATTCAACCAGTAACAATCTGTAGCTCCAACATCAATATTACACACTGAACTTTTAACTGTTAAATATATTTCTGTAAACATTTGACATTTTCTGGCATCCTTATCTTGTTCACATTGTCCATCCAGCAGTAGAAAATCCAAAAATATTTAAAAAAAAAACAAAACAAAACAATGATATAAACAGTAAGGCTGGGCGATTTTATCGATTCTGCGATATATATATCGATATTTTGTTTCCCAAGAAAGTATCGATTTTTCAGCTGCGAGTATCGATACATTAAGCCCCATTCAAATCCTCGTGTTCCGTCTGGTACTCTGCTCGCCACCGATTTCTCCCATTTGCTTGCGATGAGGTCATCCAGCCACTAGTGTCGCTGTAGAGCAGTTCTACCAGTTACCGTCTTGATACTGTCTGTACACAGACGCCGACGTCTTTCTCTTCCTGTTTACACAGTCAGAGCTCAGAGATTCAGGAGAAAGGAGGTGAATATAAATCCAGCACCTTCATACTTAAAAGCAGATGTGTGGGAGCACTTTGGGTTTAGAAAGAAGAAGG
>JAPQRP010000024.1:7710739-7725739 GCA_037367295.1 Apogon hyalosoma
TGGTGGGAGGAAGCCGGAGTACCCGGAGAGAACCCACACAGACACGGGGAGAACATGCAAACTCCACACAGAAAGGTTCCACCGACTGATGCTTGCTGGTCTTGCTGTGAGGCACGAGTGCTATCCACTGCACCACCGTGTCGCCCAGAATTTAATGTCTATATAATCATCTATTTTGTTTAAATTGTCTTCAAACTTGGCACATATATAGAGGCTATTGATATGCTGACATCAGCACACACATAGACATGATGACATCAGCTGGATCAATGTCAAAATAAGCTACAATACGTGCAAAGGGCGGGGTTTGATGTGCCTGGCACCATGTGTTCACATTTTTTTGTGAGGATAGACTGTAAATATTTTCATTTTCATAATTTAACTTTTTTTTGCATTAAAACAAAGTGAAAAGAGTTGTCATCATTTATAGGTTATTGTGTTGTTTAATTGGTCTGGCCCAGTTGAGGTCAAACTGGGCTGAATGTGGCCCCTGAACTAAAATGAGTTTGACATCCCCGCTATAAATGGACTGAAATTAGCCAACTGTAATAGCAACATTAATAGTACAAATGGTTAGTGCAACAAACTCTTTAAAATAAATTAATCAGTTTCTAATGAAGAGAAAAAAAACTAAAGTTGAGGGGCAGGAGGAGAGAGTGGACTGGGTCATGACTCTGGAAACAATGCTCAAAAGAAAGCAAGTGATGATGATTTTGCAGAGGCAATCTAGCAGTGTCATGCTGATCAGTGTGTCATTTAATGGAGCGTTCCTATTGGTTGATAAGCAGATACACTGGAAAAAGTCGCACACGGAATATTTCACTGCACCACCTTTGGTTTTGATTACAGGAGACATTCACTATGACATCTTTTTTGCCCCATAATGCTAATGTAGGGTCGCAATATGGTTCATAATATTTTTTCCATCCATAGATGCATTCACTTTTGATTATTGATGATGGAGAACCGGACTGCTGCATCAAGTCTTCATCACATCCCAGTTTAGAGTCTGGACTTTATGGAGGCTAATCCATGTGTGAAAATGATGTCTCATTCTCCCTGAATCATTCTGTCTCAAGCCAGATCCTGGTCAAATCTGGTACTGTCCAATCTTTTTGACATTAGGGACATGAGAGGACACTTACTGCACCACTTAGAGTTAAATAACCTGTCACAGCTGAAACATTATTAACCACTGCAGTACGTACCGATGGAAGGATCTGAAGTATTTGCTTCGTTAAATCCAGTGAATGTCTCCTGTAATCAAAACCAAAGGTGGTGCAGTGAAATATTTATTGCATGTGCAGCTTGTTTTTGGCCGGGCAGTGCATAAGTTGCAGCAGCTTTACACTGTGAGATGGTCAATCTAAATGTCTGAAACTGGCAGGATTTTGTCCCAGACTGTATTTAGTTCCAAGACCAGGCCGTTTGTGAACCTCTTCCTGTGTGACGTAAGGCTACTGTTTTTGCCATGAGCAAACATTCTGTTACATTTTTGCATCTTTCCTATCTGGGACACAACAAAGTTGCGCAGTGAGAAGGAAAGTTGTGAACGCTCATCATGTTGGAAAGGGTTTAAGAGTCTGGACTCTACCAGTTGACTGTCAGACAGATGGCGTAGGAATAGAGAAGATTCTAGACAATCATAGAATAATCCTGGTTGACATAATTAACCCCAGGGTAGGGATAGATAAGGACAACATCTAGGAAATGAACATCCATGTTAATAAGTACACTATCCCGAAAACATTGACCAGCAATGACATTCATGGCAGAACAGCAAGGAGGAAACCGCTTCCCTCCAAAAAGAATACCACCGCCTGTCTGCAGTTCGCTAAAAGTTGTGAAAGCCAGAATACTATTGGAGGAATGTTCAGTGGATGATGAGACCAATGTAGAACTTTTTTTCTGGCTTTAATGAGAGGTGCTATGTTTGGCACTGACCAAACACAGCATTCCTACTAAAGAATCTTCTCCCATCTGTGGTGGCAGTTTCATGATTTGAGGCTGCTCTGCTGCTTCTGGAACAGGACTATTTGCCATTATTTTTTGAAGAGTAGCAGAAAACTCTATAGGACTGTCAAAGTATCATCTGTGAACTGAAGCTGTGCAGAAAGTGCAGCAAGACAACAACCCTGAACAGGAGCTGTTCTACCGATGAATGGTTGCATCAGAGGAAACACAAGGTCTTGAAAGGCTGAAGAAAACTCTTGACCTTAACCCTGTAGAAATGCACTGAACCTGAAGCAGGTAGATCATAAGAGGAAGCACAACAGTGTCCCTGAGTTGAAGCTAAAATCCCTCTGGACCAATGTGCACAGCTTTTAAACAGTTACAGTGTTACAGGTTAAAGTTTTCCACAATGAATGAATGAATGAATGAATGAATGAATGTGTTTTTGTCTTCTTAGTTTAATTGGAACCTCTTTAGGACTTGAATGCAAATGTAATCACATTTTAAATCAGATTTATGCAGAAAAAGGGAAAGCTTTGCAAAACTTTCAAGCACAGCTCTGTATTTCATGTACTCTGGCCGACTTGCAAATGAACATAAATTGATGTCTTTCATCAACTTCCAAAACAAGCAAAGCACAACTGAAGACTGCAACATTTCCAGTGACCGTGAATTCAGATATCTGTACAAATAAATGATAAGCTGAACATTCAGAAAATAATGTCAGATTACGAAACAAAGATACTGTACATTTGATTTATGTTCACACAACATGACTAACAAGTTCCCTTTCTAACCCCGGAACCAGGGAAACTGTGAGTGATTAAACATACACTCTTGACATTTTCTGACTTGATTTGAAGCTCAGTTGTCATTTCTAATATGTGCTAACATTTAAACAATAGTGAAAGTACACAGTAGGAAAAAAATGAGGCAACTAAGGCTTTCATGCAACTTTGATTTATATTTTTTTTCCACAATGACCAGTTATTTTCTAAGCAATTTTTATCCATTGTTAACATATTATCATGTAAATAGCATCTCTCAAAATTAAGCCCATTTTTTAAGTAGCAAAAATATGCCTATCTGGGACCTTAACAATAGTACAGATGTCAGACTGTGTTTTACTCTGTTTTTACAGTTAATGCATTTAAAGGTATTATAATAAATATGTGAGATCATTATCACTGGGACTGCGCTGTTTCCCTGAAGACTGTACTGTCTTCCAGCTCATTTGTTTAAGGTTAATGGGCTGCAAATAAACAACTCAATAATCCAGTACAAGCAACTTAGCACTACTGGGTTATTGAGCAGCTAAGTAGCCATACATTATTTTCTTATGTGTCCAACAGAGCTGAATGATAAGTGAACGTCGGACTTTTCATCAGTCATCAGGCGGCCTGAAACACAGTAAATACCACGAAATGATGGTGACGCTTCATCATCACTGGATGTAAAGAGACAACACATTTACATCTTCATAATGATTTCATGCCAGTGTCGTGTCTGAACTGTTTCTAATCTTCTGATCATCTCTTTTCTTTATGTCTTGAATGCTTAACATGTCAGTAATGGTCAGTGAGTGAAAGTGAACTGTTGGAAGGGTTTACAATGTAATGTAATGTAATGTAATGTAATAGAATAGAATAGAATAGAATAGAATAGAATAGAATAGATCTTTATATTCACTGTTACAGGAACAATATATAAAAAAAATCTGAAAATTATAATGAAAATATATACTGAAAAAGTGACAATATACAAAAAAAAACAACAAAGAAATACCAAAATAACCAAAAGGCAAACTCTATATCACAGATTGAATAAATATATGCAACATATAAAGGACAGTGGTATGGTAGTGGAAAATACACAAAAATCGTATGATATTTAAAGTCAGTTTCCTATTTAAGACAAAACAAGAGGAAAACCACCAAAAACCAACACAATGAACAAAACATATAATATGAAGGAATTCAAAATGATGTATAAGACATATAAGAAATGATCAAACTGAAACGTCATGTAACAACAAAAAAATGACAAAAGTGAGGTAAAAGATTTTTAAAAACTGAAATAAGGGAAAAAAATACACAGAAGATATAACAAGACAAAAATAACATTAAAGAAGAGACTTTCAGGAATAGTGTTTTGAGAGCAGAAAAGCCTGGGATCCACTGAATTACTGATCACAGACTGTATTAAATGTAATTTATAACTAAATCCACTACATTCCTCAAAGTGTGGGACTTTAAATAACCAGGATTACTTTAGTTTTGGGTCAGATTAATGCGCTATGGTCAAGTGAGCCCAGAGTGTCTCTGAATGTACATGAACACCACTGTGAGGTGGATAAACTATAAGGAAACACATGACGATGTTTTACTGTGACAAAAAGGATGACGACTGAATTTCTGCTTGACCTTTTATTTCCACAGCACAGAGTTAGAGGAAAACCAGTAAACAAAGACAAAAGTACAACTACGAATGATTTAACAAATGATAGTAGTTTCCATTTCATGAATGTATAGTTCCATAGTTTTCAGAGTCATAGGATTAGATGTATGGAATAATCCTGCCATTCAGAAAGAACTGCTCCATTTTCTGTTTTATGTCTACATGTTACTTTATTTAAAAGAATAACAACAACCTGGAGCTGCTATTACACACTGAAAATGGCAAGTGTTGAACAGGACACGTCTCATTATGTTGCATTTTCTTATGTGGGCATTTACACATTCTGATACTTGCTTCCTCCCATCTTGTCAAAAAGTTCCACTAAAACAATTTCTCCCTGACACTATTTTTTCTCCTTCTCCAAAAGGATAATATATGATACCAGAACTACTGTATCTCCAGCTTTTGCCCATCACTGGTCTGACTAGTCAAGGTTGATTACATACAATATTTAACTTTAGATTGGTTTCTGAGGGTCATTTTTAACCATTTTCAAATTAAAAAAAGGCAGCAGAGAAGCAGTTTTAAGCTCTGTTTTCCAACAGCAAAACAAAACAAATTAAATAACACTAACATAAATGTGGGTAATGGGATGTTAGGGATGCCTCTAGACTTAAAATCCTAATAATTTCAATTAATCCACTGATTTGAAGAATATAACTGTGTTCTGACTCAGACCCTTCAATTCTAAGTGTAACTGAACGGAATCAATCATTTTTGTTTTTGTTTTTGTTTTTTTATCCTAATATATTCTCAACACATGTACTACTAGTCAACACGGAAGGTCAAAACCGTGATGTGTTCACTGACACACTGCAGGCATTTATTATTGTTTGGATGAGCATCTCACCTCCATGATACATTATGAAGTCACAACAGTAGCTATTAATTTCCCCACAGAACACACCGTCATCTGACAGGAGACGCCTTTGAGTCACTGTGGTTATAACACGCTGATCTAATATTACAATACAAGAACCATGTGTGACTCATCTTGTCATTATTCTCCAACAAACATCCCAGTGTGTTACGTTGAGTCATGCATGATTGTAACTCTATTGTTCAATTTAGTTCAACAACAGCATTTCCCGGCAAGACAATAACTGTACCTTTATACAAATGACAGAGCCGAGTAAAGTTAGGGAAAATAATAAAAACACTTTGTGTGTCATCACTAACTGTGCATGGGAGGTATAGAATTACTTATTTTCTAAATATTGAGAACAAATTATGTATTTTTTCAAGGTATGGAAAGTGACCTTTTGCATTTTGCTCATTTCCGATCATAGACACATTAAACTGTAAATGACAGGACTCCAAAACCTGCTGCACCGGGCAGGAAAAATGCCAGGTTGAGCTGGTGAAACTACAAAGTCATTTGGGAAATTGATATAAAAAACAACTAAACACATCTTTTTTTTTCAAAGCTGATGATGGAAGCAGCTAAGGAGTGAAGTATCTCACTTCCCTCTCATCTCTTCTGAGAAAATACAGCAGCTGGAGACAACACAACACAACTCCACTGAATAGTTTGCTTCAAGGTGAACAAAACAGGTTATTTTCTGAAAAGTTTCTGAAACCATTGCTGGAGGGCATAAACAATTCTGTGTGAATGAACATGAGCCAGAACAGGCAATGTATATGCTGCATGTAGGGCTGTAATTAATTATTTTCTTCTTGATTGATCTAAACATTAGGTTTGCTTATTCTCTTGATAACTTTTTGATTAATCAGTCTTTTTGTTTTTCTTATCAATCATCATCACAGTTTCTATCATTATTCTTTCTGATTGTCATTCACACACTTCTCATTAAACCTGTTGCATTTGGGATTATTTTTTCTGCGGTAAATTGAAAAGGTTCTGTTGTTGAATTTGATCAATAATGTTTCATACATGGATTAAGAAATAGTTTCTACGTGACTGCAGTATGATTATGTTAACAGCCACTGCAATCATGACACTGCTCCTCATTACACTTTCATTTCCTGTTGTGTTTATCTATTTAACTTCAAACTGAGTTTAGCTGCAGGTTAAAGAATCAGTGAAATGAAAAGCGGATCAAGCTCTGACTATGAGGATATTTGATGAAATGATTTGGACCACGTTGTCATATTTTGAGTTCCTGAACCGGATGCGCTGGCCGTGTTTATGCTAACCTGTGCAACTCACAAACTCCACTAATTTAGCTTCATCAGTAATAAAACAAGGGTGTTTGATCAGGAGGTTAATACTGAGAACACTTTTGCTCAAACATCTGCAACAGCTCGATGCTGGATAAGACAAACCGCATGTCATTAGAAAGATCATGTGTTAAACTGTACCTGGAGCAACTCAATCTCTGGGAAAGCGTTCACGGCTATTGTTATTTGTAGTTGATTTCCACATTTAAAAGAATGTTAAATCAAACATTAAGTGCAACATTGTCTTCTTTTTCTCTTTTGTCTTTCTCCTTCTCTGTTCAATCGTCTCCAGAGGCTGTGATTCCTCTATCGTCTTTTTCTGATACTGTGTCAGTCTTGTTGTGATATTTTGTATGTCTTTGATTTATGACTGAAAATGTCTCTCATTTCAGGAAAAAAACAAAAAACACAAAGATATAGAATATACGTGACTATTCAGAGTAAATATACTGAGATGTGATCTTTTGTATGCATCACACTTGCACATTTTCGCAGGTTTCGAGCAAAATCTTACATTGAAAAACAGGACCAGTGGCCCTGTATCTCACTTACATGTTCTATCAAGAATCAATAACAAGGTGACTTAATGAGGTTGTCGGGTTCTGCTGCTATGTTAGAGTCCTGTGGTCTTGATGCAGTAGAAGTGGGTGGTACTTTCACTGGAGGATAACTCAACAAACTAAATGAAAGTCCATTTATGACTGTCAGTGTTCGGCAGTAACTACATTGATATCTGTAACCATTTACATGTTATAAACCATCAAAATATGGTCCTTTATAAGTAAAGACAAATTTTTAATATTTCAAAAATGTTTCAAAACTTCAAAATCAAAATTGGTCAAAACTGTGAGCAAACTTTGAAGACACTGTCCCAAGGAAGGTACATGTAACATCTGAAATGAATCCAACCAGTGGTTTTGTCAGAGATGAGAGAGAGGTGAGGATGACAGCGAAGACGACGGCGATGATAATGATGGCGGCGACGAAGTTGATGGAGACAATGACCAAGACGATGATGAAGACGACCATTGGGCGGTGAGCTAAAAACCAAAGGACTGTGACAAACTAATTACCATAAAACTAAAATGAGTACTATGTTGGTGATTAAGGAGACTGTCAAATTATGTTCGGTTATTATTCAATAGCTGAGTTTCCATTAAAATCTAAAAATCACAAATGTTGACAGAATATTTAGAGAAACTGGCAAAAGAAAATATAAATTTCACTGTCAATCAGACGTTCTATCTCCTAAAATGACACTACTGTACCCAAACTGCTGACTGACGCTGACACACATAAGAGGTGCTTCTACTTCCACTGACATAATGCTTTGAACTCTTCCACTTGTTTCTCTGAATGTACAGTTTGTCTGCAGCTCTGGATAAATGTAGGTATTTTGTGCCATCAAATAAACTGGCATTTATGTTTGTTTGTTATATTGAATTAAGGGATGTTACAGTCTCTTTATTGATCCACACCAGTTGCATTTATCTACCTTTCCAAAGTGTAAAAACCTTTGAGTTGTTTTTGTCTTTTGCTTGTTTTTCTGTTTTGGTTTGTTTTTTACATGAATTTAAAACAGCAGGATGCAAATGAGCATCATTGTAAAATGAAAACTTTCACTGTGATGGGAAGATTGTCCCAAAGCAGCAAAAGCTCATTCACCTTCAGATTTCAGATTCTTACAGGCTTAGGCCAACATATAAACTCTATCTAATCTCATCTCATCATCTTCAAATTCTAAATGAGTAACACTGCATGAGTATAAAAGACTGACTACTGGCTGTGTATTGCAATAATGATGAATGTTAGCTTAGTTAGAGATAGATTCAACCAATTGCTTTGGAAAGGTATGGAAATGAGCCTCTGTGCTACTTTACTCACTCGGTCTTTGATGCATGATATCACAAACAGGTCTGTTCGTGTTTTATTACAGTTGGCATGGAGAAAGAGAACGAAAAGGAGGAGGGGGGAGTAGAGGGAACGGCTCTGATGAAGTCTTCCTTGAGTTGCTGAGCACAGTGTAACCTATCTGATTAGCATTATGCATTTGTGCCTTTTATGCCTTCCTCAGGAGGGGAGCTCGTAATGTAATTCATCATGCATGCATTATTACAGGATGGCCCGGAGGTGCAAAAATACAGCTTTTCAGTGGGAAATTAGAGGTGTTCATCTATATATAAAAAAAACATAATTGCCCTTCACCCCTGTTTGTAAAGAAGTGGTTGACTCGGTCATTTCCACTGAACTTTCAGACAAAAGTTGGCTGATTAATCGTTTTACAGCCTGCACTTGGTATCAATGACAGTGGGAAAATCCTGCCAATCTAATTCTGCTATATTATTCATACTCATACACATATACACTTCATATTCTATTATAGTTTTTTCTTTATGTCACCTATTTATTCTTACTCTATTTTTACCTTTAAAAAAACTGCATGGCTTTTTTGATTTTATTTTTATTTACAAGGTGAAAGAGAAAGAGTATCTCGATTCTCTGTATGTCCTGTTTGTGAATTGACAGAATAAAAATCTTTGAATCTTGAATATTCTTTCTAAGAGTGATGCCCCCTGTCGTGTTGGTTAACTACTCCACTAGTCCAGAAAAGCTTCACTTTGCATATCCTTGTCACGTTAATGCCCAGAAGCTCCAGCTTGTCTACATCGACAAGCTTTCATTTTCTGAAAAAAGAGAAACAAACTAAATGCTGATGCAGCACATGCCCTTGGTAACAAAAGCTCCAGGGGAGATAGCATCAGAGTGAAAGAAAGATGAAGGAATGGAAATAGAATGAGACATGGAACAGGGGAGTTCAGGAGGTGAAAGGAGTCAGACGTGTAATGAAACATCCACAAATGTATGTATCAACAGCTCTGACATAAAAATAAATTTACTGTGAGTTCATTAACAATGCATTCATTTACTTTTGCTGTGACTTGAACCCTTTTTCAGTCATTTTGACTTTTTTTTCTTGTGTATTTCTACAGGAAAAATATTCCGTCTCAGGACTATCCCTGCAAGCCTGAGGAAGCCTCAATCCCTTCTCCCTATAAAAGCTTTCCTAAAGCTCCAAACCTCCTGTTTGGGCAGCTGCATTCTACGCGTGAAAATGGCTTATAGTCCTGTCAGGCTTGTAGGTTATGCAAACCACAGCACGGAATTATCTCGGTAAACACAGTGAGTAGAAATTCATTACCTTGACCGCTGTGTCTCTTTACAGCAACTTCACAACTCAATTTAAGATTACAATAGTGAGGAAATGTTATGGCTTCAAATAAGAAATTCTAAATGGGAGTGGGGTGGACAGGAAACAACTCACTTTTTCAGCCTTTTTTGATATGATTTGCTGCTTAAAAAATCTTAAAAGTCTCTTTTGTGTTAAATCTGAAGACCACATGCAAAGCAATCTAACAAAAAAAAAAAATCTTCATTTTCTATTCCAGGGAGGACATTTGTTGCCCTTAAGACAAATTGTAAGATTTTTAAAAGAAATTTACTATTACAATGTATGAAAATTCAAAATAGTTGATTTCTTTCTCCTTCAAAACACAAAAATCAACTGCACTACCCACATCTGCACTTTCCTAATGTCCATGACAGAAGTGCAGGACAAAAGCCCATTGAAGTCCACCCTGTCTTTAATAATGTGGCTGACAAAGCTGGCACTTCATATGGCATGAAAAAAATATATAATAAAAAATCAGATGATGAAATGTGGCCTATTTCCACAGACATCCTGAAATACTGAAGCAAGCTTTGCAACAACTCAATAGGTTGGTGATTTGAGTGGACCTGGAGTGTACACAGCCGCAGCTCAGATATGTTATATATGACAGTATTGAACCTAACATCCACCAGGTCACCAGTGACCCGGTCAAGGTTTAGGGTCATGTTTGAGCCATGTTGAAACTGATGTAGTTTACATCATGTTTCAGCCTGTTAAACATGTACAGTGCCTATAAAAGCCCCCCCACCCCCACCCCCCTCGCCGGATGTTCTCCCCCTTTATTGCCTTCAAAACTGCAATAAAAGTCAATGTAGTTTGGCTTTTTAAAGAATACACTCTTTAACTTCAAAGTGAAAACCCATTTCTACAATGTAGTGTCTATTGATTAACTGAGTGTGTGTCATTAGGTCTCAGTCTTTTGTTCACGTGCAGATGCTGCAATTTTACTCCATTCTTGTTTTCAACCTCTGTCACTGCACGTTGATCAGGCATCCAACTACAAATTCTCTATTGGACTGAGGTGTGGGTTTTGACTCCAGTACTCCACAACATCCACTGAGTTGTCTTTAAACCATGTCTGTACAACATTTGCTGTGTGCTTCAGGTCACTGTCTTACTGGAAAATACAGTTTCTCACAAGTCACAGTTCTGTTGCAGACTGAATCAGAATGTCTTCCAGGATTTCCCTATATTTTGCTGTGTTCATTTTACCATCTACCTTAAAGGTGCCCTGCCACACGTATTTCATTACTTTTGTGGTAATGTTTGAAGTTCTACCATGAACTCTGTAACATTTCTTGTGGAAAAAATGACTTGGTTACCAAGTTTCAAGTCATTCTAACGTGGTTTAGAACAGTGTTTCCGAACCGTTTAGAGCCACAGCACATATTTTACAGAATGACGAACTCCTTGGCAGCACTCACCGGACACTCGCCGTGGGTGGGGCGCGTGCACATCGGAGGTGCGGGGGTGACATTGTCATAGGGGTGTTTGGAACGAGAAAGCTGAGAGGGGTGCCTCAGCGACCCCTCGGACGGACCCCCTGGGCTTACAGATTGAGGTTTGTTGTAGTATAATAGAGGCATATCCTCCCCACCCCAACCCGATCCGTGGGTCCCACGGGTAACCCACTGATCATCACTAGGGAGGGGGGCTTTATCAATAGAACACACTGCATCAGGGCCGGTTCACTTTTACCTTTTACAAAAGTAAATGGGAGACTGTTGTTGTAGACTGGATCATCGGCACGTAGAGTCGTACATATCATGCTGCTCGCTTAGAGTACCAATCAGGTAAAATTGGATAATCTTCCACAGCGCACCTGATGATTTCTCGCGGCACACCTAGTTGGGAAACACTGGTATAGAAAGCCTGCTGGAAGACTCGGCTCGATTTGCACCAGTTCTACTGAATATTCAACATGCTAATCTGCTTGACTCTGATTGGCTAACAGCTAGCCAATGAGAGCCTGGCTTTTCAGCATCCTTTACCCTGCGCAACAAGTAGAGGAACTGGCGGAAACCAAAAATGAAACTTAACATACTTTGAATGTCCGACTCCCGGCTTCTATGCCTTTTTTGTACAGTGGACCTTACATGGAATTTTCACACCTTCTAACCTGTATCCACTGGGCCCCCTCCACTGCTCTATGGGTCCCCCAGGAATGCTGGGCCCCATGAATTTGTCATGTTTACCCTCTTTACGGCGCCCCAGCTTGCTGTATATGAAAACTGTCACTGAGCTAGATGAATTCTGTGGGTGTGGTCTCACGTGGGCGAGCTGATGAATAGTAATGAGCTCAGGCATTAACACATCACACTGACCAGCTTTTCTAACTGACCTGATTTTTCCACTTATTTCTTTTCAGTGGCAACAGCAGACAGAGAAGGAAGCGGTTCATTTTCAAATTCACTACATAACACAGACACCTATGGACCTAACGTATTTCAAAAATACAAGTAAAAACAGTTTTATGTGGCAAGTCACCATTAACAAATCTTCCATGTTTTTACTTGTATTTTTTGAAATACGTTAGGTCCATAGGTGTCTGTGTTATGTAGTGAATTTCAAAATGAACATTGAGGATGTTGCTGCCACCGTGCATCGCAGAGAAAACGGTATGTTTATGGTGATGTACACGGTGTCTAATCTAGCTCCATTTTGATCTCATCAGACCAAAGAACCTTCTTCCAGTTGACTGTGGAGTCTCCCACATGCCTTTGGGGGACCTTCAGTCCGGACCTCTTCAGCAGCATTTTCCTCTGTTTCTCATCATGCTTTCACTGGTGAAGAACCTGAGCAACAGTTCTTATATACATCAGCTGAAGGACTCATAGGCGTCTTAGTGGCTTCTCTCACTAGTCTCCGTCTTCATAGTTTCTCATTTTGTGCAGATAGCCTGTTCTACATAGATCTACACATGCACCATATTATCACTGTCTTAATAATGGACTTAACCCTCAAAGATCTAAACAGCCACCAGCAACCAAAATCATCTACTGATCTAAAATGTGTAATAACTTATGAATCACTGCTCCTATCCATAAATGTAAATAATTCAGGTAAAATGCCATTTCTCAGCTTTTCATCATCATCAGATATAACCCGTTCAGATGTTCCGAGGCTCTGTAGTAAACAATGAAACACCATCATCTTCTGCAACATTGATTCCCAAGTAAAACCCATGTAGTTTGACAAACGATAGTGGATGTAGGTGCTTGTTTTCATGTTCAGTTAATGGTATAATTTGTTATAAAGAGGCACTTTTTCTCTGTTACCTTTGAATTTACTGAGCTTTTGTGAACATCTATATTGTTAACAAACTGAATATAGAAAAATACCAGTTTTTCACTGAAAATCCCAAATGGAGCAGAATATTATAATAAATGGTGATAAGTCACATAGGAAAAATGTATTTGGAAATCACCACAAAACTAGTTCTAGGTATTTATGGGTTAGGCCTAACAGAACTCCAGTTAATGTGGATTTTTAAAATGTATGTATTTATGTAACTATCTCCTGACTTTTACTTTGCGATAATCTTTTTTTTTTTTTTGAGCTGCTGGGACTGCTCTTTTGTCTTTGTGGTGTACTTGTAGCCATAAATACTGATCAACCAGTGACTGGACCCTCCAGACCCAGCCGTCTGGATGCTACAATTACTGAGACACATTCACTACACTCAGGTGATCTCTATTCCATTAGTTATCAGACTACAGGGACCAATTACCTGGACCTTTGTTGAATTAGGTCAGTCATCTTCAAGGGGCTGAATATTTATACTGCCACTTATTTTATATTATATAGCCTTGATATTATTCAGTGGAAATCTGTTTTAATTTGATATTAAAGAGTATTTGTTTTTTTTTTTTAAGCCTGTCTTGAACATAATTCCATTTATAAAAGAAATTAAAGTGGAAAACATCCAAGGGGGTGAAGCTATTCCCTTCCAAATTAAGTTAAATAAATGCATTTTGATTCCACATTTCTACTGTTGTAAGCTTAACTCTAATTCTAACCTTTGCTCGAGGTTCGGATTCCACACAAATAGTGAATGTTAAAGGCTCAAATAAATTGCCACAAGACCTTCTGTTAAGGATGCAACTAAAAATCAGACTTAATGCATTATGTCACAAATGCACATCCTGGACTCATCCGTGAATTTAATCAGACATACAGAAGTCAACAATGTTTCCCTTTTTATCTACACAGACACAAAGTGACAGCATCTATAATGTTTATACTGTCATATACTATACAGACCTTAAGGTTCCTTGAGATGATGACGCTAGACGATATACACATGCCTCGTCTGTGATTTGTCTCTTTATATCTATGTACAAACTAGCCTGTGTATATATACATTCATATTTTTGTGTGTGTTGTTTGTGTGTTGCTCCTTTCAGAGCATGTGAAGCAGGCAGGGAGTGGGAGATGGTGTGACATGGGATGAAAAGAGAGCCGTGATATGAAAGGAGGAGGAGCTGAGATGGCGGTTGATTTCTGTGGGCAGCTTGAGTCACACAGAGGCACAGACAGAAAGAAAGAGAGTGACAAACACACTCACACAGAAGCTGACACCAGCTCCAGCATATGGAGCACTATCACTCTGTCAAGATGCAATGACAAAAAAAAAAACCACATGAGTTTTCCATAACATGCTGCTGCGACTTTCGTTCTTTGTACCTGATCAAAGAGCTGTCAGGTACATCAGGTTCTACTCGGAAACAAAAGGTGGGCTTCTTACAAATCACTGACATCAGTGCTACTACTGCATAACCTACATATTCACCAGCTTTCAGTTGACGCAGTGCACACATGTAAAACCTAAGATGAACAACTGTTGCATTCATCAGCTTACAGTGCTAAGCTTTGGCTTTGGCACAAGAATAAGCATGAATACAAAACCTTTAATGCCTGGCAGAGGAAGTAGTTTGAAGCTGAAAACAAGCTCAGCTCAGAGGAAAGGTCGACATATTCTCTCAAGTGCACATAACAGGTGGCTATGTGTGTTTGTGTGACAGGAGCACAATGGCAGTGGAAATGAAACTAGAATTACTTTCTTGCAGTCGTGTGCCTCCACCATCCAGCCAAGCTACAGCTCACATCCAAGCTTCCAGCCACACTTGTATAATCCATGTAGTGGAGACTCTGAAGGAATAGGAGATATCAAATACACA
>JAPQRP010000024.1:7766297-7779586 GCA_037367295.1 Apogon hyalosoma
CTCCATGGGTTTTACTGGTGAATCATTGTTGTAGAAGATGACGGTGTTTCCATGTTCACTACAGAGCCTCTGAACGTTCAAATGGGTCATAGCTGATGACCATGAAAAGATGACAAACTGTGTTTTACACCAATTATTTACAAGTATCGATAGGATTAGTGCATCAACGGTTATTAAACATTTTATATCAGTGAATGATTTTGGATATTTGGGTCCTTAAGGGTTAATAAGATCATTCCATAACATTGCTGCCTTGATTCCCCTAATCTTATTCTATCTTAATTTTCAGCTCCAAACGTTGGTTTCTTTACTGGGAAAAACTTCCTCAGCATTCCCCAGTGCTACCGGCTGCTCCCCATCCTTATCTTAAATTCCCCACAAAGAATGGATCATTCATTACTTTGGCAGGAAGCAATCTACTGAGGGCCACTTCTAATGAACCTACCAGACGGACACTTAGACCTATACATATATACACATACACATGTACACACGCACAGACAGAAACTGAAATTAGCTCGTCAATATCTCATTTCTGCCGACTAAAACAGTGGTACCTGGTTGAGTTTGTACACCACGCTCCATCCAATTAAAACATCAGACCATGTCACTGTATTTAAGTCAAATTGTGAGATCGGTGTCATGAAACGTCTCATAAAACTCGCTAATAAGTGACTGTCTGCCCATCTATTCCCATATTTACAACACCATCGATTTTTGACAGCGCTTTTTCTCCTGAAATGTCAGTTTGGGCTTGGTTGATACAGACTTTCATGGTATTCAAAATGGCACAAGACATAGTGGGTCCTTAATCAAATGTTACAGAAAAGCAATTCTCTCCAAGGTGACCTGCGTTGCTTCGCACCAAGTCATAGTAATGAGCATTTTAAAGCCAAAGCAGAGACAGCTAACCCTCACTCTTCTCTTCAGGTCTGTATTTATTACCAACTTGTCATCGATCTTAGTCTCCGAAGACGGAAAGAAACAAAGAAAAAGAAAGAAACAAAGAATGATCTAGTTTTGCTTCACATCACAGTAATCAGCATTTTAAAGCCAAAGCAGAGACAGGTAGCCCTTATATTTCTCCTCAGGTCAGTATTTATCACCAAAACAGAAGACTGGCCGATTTCACAGTCTTACACTGCGGGTATTTTTAATTCAATCAAGTAGCTCTTGAACTACAATGAGTAAGATATGGTGTGTTTACAGTATATGTAGTACAATATCATAATCAAGACACACACTTTGGTCCTTAGACTCCTGTAGGAACACCACTATGCAAAGTGACTGTATGAATAAGGAATTACAGTTATGGAGAAACCTACCCTGGAGCTGAGGCTCTGATACTGGCAATGAAGATGGATGAAGCTGAGGATGTGATACCTTCAGAGAGGTAAACTAAGACCAGATGAACTGAGGTGGGGTAGGGGTGGAGGAGGGTTGCAAAACTACCATAAAACTGAGATGTCAGGAGAATGAGGGAACACTTTCAAAGTTTGACAGCTTGTATGTGACTACCTGTATTCTCATCTTTTCTTTTCTTTTAAACAGAGAGTGTTTTTGTGAGTAGTTTGTAGCACTGATTTTGCTAGACTAAGAAGTTAATTAAGTCTCTTTAAAGTGATCATTGTTTCTGAGTTTTATTGTATCAGTGGTGCAAGAGGGTGTCAATGTCTGACTCACGTATATCATGTACACTGTAAAAAGTGGTTTGTGTTGGTAGTTTGCTTTTTTTTTTTTTTTTTTAATCAGTGTGCAAGTGCGAGATTAGTAGCACATTCTATATTCAGCCCCAAATCAATTTACATAGTTAGCAACAGGGAAACTCACCATGGTTTAAGTGAGACTCAATATTTTAGGATTATTTCAAGACTACGGAGGCACAAATAAAGACCACAGACTATTATTATAAAAGGGAAAAACTGCTGAATCTTTGGCATCTGTGTTCACTCAAAAGTATTCAGTTAATCCACCTTACCCTGCTGGGTTTGCATGACAAATTACTTTACTGGAAATTAAGAATTAACAACAGGAAATTGCAACACCAGAGAGCAAAGAATGACGCAGACTTCATGACCTGATGTTCTCTGACAGGCAGTACGTCTGATTTACATAGATATGATACAGGACACAGAACTGAGTGCACATGTTACACATAATGTTCACTTCATCAATGAGCAAATATGTTTTAAGTTACTTGTAGCGATTGGTAAATTTCATCCATTCCTTTTTTTAAAAGTCCTTGTGAGGGTCGGGGAGGGGTGGAGCCTATCCCAGCTACCAACAGGTGAAGGCGTGGTTTGCCCTGGACATGTCACAAGTTCATTACATGGCTGATATAAACAACATTTGCTCTCTCAAACCTAAGACCTTCTTGCTGTGAGTTGAAAATGCTAACCACTGCACCAATGTGCCACCAGCACTGTTAAAGGTGGGGTGCGAGATGTTTTCCTGGAGCATGTTTTACTATGTTGCTTCAAATCCCCTTCACACCCCAATTACAACCAATTAATTAAACGCTCAAACACAAAAATTAAAAAAAATGTAGTCACCTGTGGAACGGACAGGACTGAAAAACCACCATCCAATCATTTTAAGCGCCCAATCAAAATGATTGAACAGTGATATGTCTATCAAACTCAACTGCCATTTGTCCCTCCCCCCCTCTCCGCACACCCCTCCTGCATGAATCACTCGTTCTCAGAGGCTTGGAGCACTAGTACAGGACATGAAGCCAGAGCCAGAGCTTGGTTTGCTATATTAGCAATATTAGGATGTAAAGTTCACTGGAAAGCTGTTTTGTCACTAACATAAATCACTAGGAAATGTAACGTTAGCCAGATAGATATGAACTGGGGCTGTTCTGTAAGAGCGGGGGTGTTGAAGGAGACTGAATGAGGTATGCATGGATAGGTGTCGGAGCCAGAGCCGGGTTGGAGACCAGGTTGGGCGAATTGTTGCTGTGCAGTGGTTCTGAACCCTCGGGAACAAGCATCCCCCGAGACATGGCTTTGGGGGCATGTCTGAAGAAAGGGGTTTGGACTTTTGAATTGTGTATTTTCAAAATGTAGCTTGTTTGAACCGTTTTTCTAAGATCTCGTACCCCACCTTTAAATATTGCAATAATATCATTCCAGAATAATCCCTAAATGATAGAATGGTAGGAAAAAAAACACATTATAGTTTGGTTGTTATCAGAGTCCACTTTATAGGATTACAGTTCAGTATTATCATATGATCTTTTGGCCAGATCACTAGTGATGCCACTAATGACTAATTTTCTAACAAATAATCTAAATCTCTCTCTGTCTCTCTCTCTCTCTCTCTCTCTCTCTCTCTCTCTCTCTGAGGTATGGCTTCAGGAGCCAATGCTGGCATGGACTGCCTCGGCACCGTGGCATACCCATGGCATGAAGCCGCAGCCATACTTGTGGCTTGTCTCTGGCAGCGGTCACAGGGAGATCCTGTTCCTGCTGCATTTGAGATGGGAGGGAAACCAAAAATAAATAGGTGGTCAATAGTAAAACGACAAAGTAAAAAAATTGCAGTCGACTAATTTTCATGGTCAATTACGTTGACTAAGTCAACTAATCACAGCAGCACTACAGATCACCCAGCCTACCAACAGTTCATGGATCTCAAACTAAAAAGAAAAGGAAGATGATGACCTTTATGAGCAAACAAAGTATCTAATTTAACTGCGTATCTGTGTGAAGAAACAAACATCTAGTTTCTTCCCGCTGCCCCCTTATAATTAGCAGACAGAAAAAGCGGTATAGCTCTCATATTAGAATGAGCCAGAGGTTGTTTACTGATAAACACACAGTGAAACTCCTGTCATAAAGAATAATAGTCATTAGTTAGCCAAGAAATAACCTAATCACACCGTGCTGCCTTTAAGCCTGTTTTGATGAATACGACACCGATGCCAAACCGCCGTGACGACGCCAATGCAATAATCATCAGGGAGCTCTTTCCCAGATAGCAGACGAACATGACCTGGAATCTTTGGGATCCATTTGTCTTTTCTCCCTTTGTCTTGCTCACTGCTGAATCCTTATTGAATAAATGTTAAGGCGACCAAGGCACAGATGACACATTGCAGTCTACAAAGCAGGGCCTTAATTGAAGCCTATTTATCACTTAGGATAGCTGTGATGCCAATGTGGGGGATGAGAAGGAGAGCTGGAGGCAGACCATTAAACCAAAGCACAGGCAGACTGGAGGTGTGGATTCCTCACTAACACCCTTCTACTGGTGTGATAACAAGCACAAAGTTGAGTAATTATCATTTTTCATTAATGAAGACAAATTGTATGATAGTCTGCAAGTTTGTTTACTATATAATTATCTTGTTTAATAATGCACTGAAGATAAATCCATGAGGATGGTTAGAATACAATCAGCTTTTCCATTATATACACCGTGGGGGCCCAACTTTCAAAAAAATACTCAATTACCCTATTATTGTGGAATTTAATCACAAAGTTAATGTTATTTTTACTAGCCTATATTTGTAATGATACTAGATGCTCTCTAATGGGAAACATGTACAAGGTAATGTAAAGGCTGCATTCTATTCATAAAAAAATGGAAGTGGCTGGAGTTTCCCTTTGCTGCTTGATTATAAGATGACATTTGGATTTACAACATATTTTCAATTTGAGTGTCAAATGTGTATGGGTGCTTCTATGAAACTGGGAACATTTTGGTTCCTGGCACTTTGCCAGCACTTTCAACCCAGTAATAAAAGAGAAATGTAGACATATTTCCCCCAGGATGTACCTAAAATGACATCAGACATGCAAAAAAATATATCCTCTTACTCTGAGCCATCCCAAAATTAATGAATTTTTAATAAAATACTGGGGCCAAACATAGGACCAAAATTGGGACATGAAAAACTACCTAGGTGTCAGTGCATTTTATCTGGAAAACATGGCTGTAAATGGTCTTATAAACCACTTATAAATAAAGACACTGTGTTAAATTTGATGATCCTAATGGTTTTTCTAATCCAGACATGCAGGTTTTTCATGAACTGGGAGTCGCATTCCAGGTTTTGTATGTAACCCATCTTGTCCACTTGCGTTACATGCAGAACCTGCCCAGTTAAATGCATATAAATCACAAATGATTTTGCAACAGCAGCCATTTTGGTGAAACACTCAGTCTTGCATAATTAGTTCAATTCCCAAAATGTACCTGTGAGAGAATAAAGAGATTTTTGTATTGAAAATAATGTAAAATAATATAAAAATGTGTTTTATCTGAAAAATAGTCTCTCTTTATCTCTGTAAATATTTATTTTTTAAAATAGACCCAAAGTGCTTCCAAATTTGCTTCATCTACATCTGGTTTGAATTTTTAGCCCCATGTCCTGTTTTTAGGACCAGTTTCATAGAAGCACCCAATTGCCATCTGTACATGATATTGTTGTCAGTAACGATGGTCAGTGTGTCAGAACAGACCACTGCTGAATCATAAACTCGACATGAGTGAAATACTTAGGCTATATGTGTAAAAGAAGCAAACTGTATCATGGTTCAAACTACTGCCTACAGCTTATTGTCCAGTATAGACACATTATCACAATCCACAGCTACATAAACACTAGGGTTCAGAATAGTTGAATATTCTCTGATAGTGGCTGTTCTGTGTTGCCATAAGCAATAAGGTGAAAAATAATAACCACCGCTCAACATCATAGAAGTGTCAGGACCCACCGTTGAGAATCCACACGTTGTGAGGCATCCAGGCGTGGTGTGTTGTCATCCTCTATGTTGCATTACATGAGATAAAAGGATGGATTATCACATCCAAGGTCCTGTTGTCGCTGATGACGTGGACCAACGCCACATCAGCTGGATCTGGGATGGAACCAGGCTGATATAGCATGGTCTGACTAAGTCGTTGGTAATAAACTGTTTGGAATACACATTTGAACTCCTCATTAATATTCTGTCAACCCAGTGGAGGATTGAGAGAACCAGATGTGTCCCACCAGCCGCCAGTTGATGATCGCTGTTGTTCTCTGTGTTTTGACAAAAATTTGCTGAATGATTCACCTCCCAAATGAGTCACATAACTAACAAAAGCCAGTATTGACATTTCACAGGTTATGTATGTGTGTGTGTAGGGGGGTTGTAGCTGGGGGGGTCAGGATGTCTAAGCGTGTGCATATATGCATTCTGCAGGAGTCTGCCTCATGACATCGACCTGGAATGTAATTAATCAGGCTACCTGGGAAGCACATCAATCACCGCTGTCTGTGAAATGGTCATACAGACACAAACACTCAGAGGTTCAGCCACTGCATATTCACACACACCTCCCTAAAGAGCTGACAGAAAAGATCAGCAGACGGACAACCTCGTGTCCAAACAGCTTGAGCAGTGAGTGACTGACTGTCAAACCGTCATCTACAGTAAACTGGGGATTGGACTCACCTACACGGCAAAACACACCCAACTCTGACTCCCTCTGGACACATCGGAGAAAAGACTCTTAATTCATCTAAAACTCAGCTCAATATGATCTGAGGTGGGCCGGACCAGTAAAATAATAACGGTAAAAAAAAGGAAAATTATATAATGAAAGTGTTTACATCTACAAAGGTTCCTTAAAAATGTGAATAACATGAACAACCTGAAATTTCTTAACAAAAGTAGGTGTAATTTTAACAATATTCTGCCTCTGTTTATCATTCACACAAGTGCATTACAACTTACAGATCACACTGATGCACAAAACATTTAATAACAGGCAGAATATTGTTAAAATTACACTTACTAATCTCAAGACATTTCATGTTGTTCATATTTGTTCAGGTTATTCACATTTTGTGTGAAAGGCTAGTTTGTAATTTTTACTGAATTTTACTTTACACACTAAAATTAAAACAAAAATTTGGAGTTGTCATTATTTATAGGTTATTATACCAGTATGTTACTGGTCTGATCCATTTTAGATCATATTAGTCTGTATGTGGAACCTGATTTAAAAATATTTTAACATCATTGACTGTTAATATCTTCAGTGTAGTTTTTACATTTCAAAAATTCATCCCACAGGCCGGATTGGACCCTCTGGTGGGCTGGTTTTGGCTCACGGGGCATATGTTTGACACCTGTGATCTGACAGATCACCATTAATAGAAGCCAAATGAACACCACTATTGGGAAATTTGCAATGTTATCTTTACAAATGTACAAACATAAGTGCAGGTTTGGCCAGAAACCTGAAATATAGCTGCTCTTGGTGCCTATTTTCATTTTTCTGCTTTTCTGAGGTAAATAATTTCCATAAAAATCATCTGTGTAGTAATGGAGGTTTTCAGTTGCTTCCTTTGTGCATTTACTATTCAGTTTCTGACACTGGTGCATATCTGGCAGAAGACAGTACTGCATTAAAAAACACAGTAATGGCCCAAAAATGATGTTACAGTGTTTCCTGTGGAACTGATCTGTTGGTGAGGAAGGGAGTGGGGGGTGGACGCAGCGGTTCGGCTGTGGGGTGCACGTGTGTGCGTTCTGGTCGGTGTGTGTGCGTGTGTGTGTGGGTGTGTGTGTGTGTGTGCGTGTGTGTGTGTGTGTGGGTGTGGGGTGTTTACATGCGAGTGTTTCTGTCGATAACCACACGTGTGTGTCGGTTTCTACTTTTAATACTATGGGGGTACGGGCCGGTGCAGTCCTTCACAGAAGTGAAAGTGAAACTTTACACTTATTTTTCTTTTCCCCACTTCTTAAAGCTTTGTAAACTTTCATTGGAGGGGGCGGGATGTTTGTCTTGGCCTATTATATATCATACATAAGTCTAATGCGATGGTGATGATTTTTTTGAATGAAATGTTTGGTATGGTGGTAAGAATTTTATCGTGGTGCTGCGCCACAGCAAAACCTATACCAGCGGAAAACAGCTGTATTAGATAAATGCCAAACAATAATCGTACATGATAATAAAAAAAAAGGCTTTAGAATCTACTCAATAAAAGTGAGGTAACAATTTACACTTATTTTGGTTGAGTAAAATGTAACTAAATTTAACATCTACAGCAGTAAAAGAAATTAGGTAAAATCCACCTAACATATCCCGTAAGATTACACAACAAAATACTCACAAAAAGGGAGTAATACTAACTCTTAATTGTTACTAGATATATGTTCATCTATTATTATTAACTAATCAGCATAACTAATTATTCATTACTTATTCAAGGAACATTAGTTTTACTTGAAAAGCAGATTTATCAGACAACAGGAGAAATTCCTTACTCAACCCCTAACCCTGCCAAGCATGTGATGAATCAGAAAAGAATATATTTCCTTTTTATCATCCCTATGGAACACCATTACAGAGGGTCATGAAACAAAGGAGCAACTTTGCTCACGGTGCAAGAATATGCAACTCAATAGAAATATTAATTCAACAAAACAAAAAAAAGAAAAAAAAGGGTAAAACACACCATAACTCTGCTATATAAAATGAACAACACTTCTTATCAACTCAGAACACTGTACAACACATTAAAACTGTCCCAACTAGACTGTCCCAATGCATGCTGGGAAACTCCTCCCAGCTGCTCCTCCAACATGTCACAATATTATGGGGTAGATTTTATTATATTATTTTAAGCAGCAATTGTTACTGATAAAAATAGGTATAGGTAGAATTTAACCAGTCATAATAAGATTTTCCTGGCAACTATTATTGTTGATTAAAATGTAACTGATGTCCATAGCTTGTATTTACCAACCCCCAAATCCTTTTTTACAGTGTACCTGTGAAAAAACAAACAAACTTGAAACTTGAAACTCACTTTTTGAAAACATGAAATCGCAAAAAAAAGTTTGTTTTTTTTTTTGTTAAAAAAAAAAATCAAGTTATGGTATTTATCCCATTCAGAGGCAGTGAAGAAACACCCTTCTGCTGTCTCATAACATCTTAATTCTTAAAAACTGTGCTTGCTAACGTTTAACATTTACAGATTCTTGTTTACATACATGTCCACAGGTTGCTTTTGGGCATGCTAGGGGACCAGTCACAATCGTTACATAATGACTTGATCACAATTATTTGTGCTAAATGACTAATTATTTTGCATTATCGTGATAATCTCCATTCAGCTGCATGAAAACAGACGGGTGACACCAACAGAAATGTTCTGTTTCATCACATCATTTTCACCATTTTACTGGCACTCCTTTTATGTCATCGCGTTGTCTCTGTCATTAACAGTAATCGCTGATGGCATCTGTGTATTTAACTTCAAATATGCCATGTGCAGTTTTTATTTACAAAGTCTCAACAGTAAACAGCATTTTTTCTTACAAGTACAAGTGTTAAAGGCCAATACATATCTCTTTTTCTTCTTCAGTAGCCATGCTGTATAGGCCCATAGTATAGCATAAAATGAACAAAAAGAAAAAGACCCATTTTTGTGATAAATGTCAACAAAAATTTCAGTACTGTGAGCTCTGCATGTTAGTAACAAGAAACCTAAAGCTACATATTCATATCTGTGTTCTCACATCAGACACAAGAAGAAAATGAAGTTTTACAGTTTCAGCTGTGCCAAGATGCTAACACCTCATTAAAAGCACAGGGAATATTGTTGAGGTTGAACCGCTATGCTGTGTGTTTTTAACCTGAGTACGTAAAGTGGAGGAGAGTATACAGAAAGCAGCGAGACTGATGACGGTAGAGCATGCTGTCACTGTTTGTACACGTGTGTTGGTGTGAGACAGAGATAGAAAGACAGAGACAAAGACGGAGAAGAGGAAGATGTATAGGGAGGGAAATCAGGAAGACACAGGGTAAAAGAAGACACAGACAAACAGCCTAGAGACACTCCAGAGCTGAAGCATATGGCAGTGATGGAGGTAATACCCACCAGTGGGAGCCCACACAGCCAGTTTACCGTGGCTGGCAGCAGTTGGGCCAGTCAGCTCTGAGCTGCCAAGGAGCCAGTGGACTTTCTGTGTCATTTATATGGATGTGTAACAGCATTAGTGGCAGGAATAAACAATATAGTAAATCCACAGCAAAGCATACACTAGTGGAAACAGTGCGCTAATGGCAACAGCACAGGACAGCACAGTGAAACATTACAGGGTTTTGTAACTGAATAGACCTCACATTTGACTATACATGTGGGTTATTGTTGCAACAGCTCTACCATAAGGAGTGTGAGTGGCAATACATCTGAGGAGGGCAATAATGTTAAGTAGAGTAAAGAAAGAAAGCTCTCCTTTTCAGCAACTGAGATGAAAAGAAGAAAAAACGTGAAAAAGTAGCTTAATAATACACAGTCGCAAACTTTACCCCTCCTGCTCACTGATACCCAGCCCACCCAGGGATCAAGTTTGAGTCTTAACTTTCAATCTTTTAAAAACTTTTCAAATATGTATTTTAAAAAAATCTACAATACTAAAGAACATGTGTGTGAAATTTGAAAACAACAGGGTGAATAACATCCTAGAAATTGGTGGGAGAAATTGTCTGAGTTGAAAGTTGCAAAATTGAAAAAAAAATTAATTAAAAAATTTAAATTCATCCATCAAACTGTGTACTGCACCTCTTCAAGTGGTAAAGAATGTGTGTCCAATTTGAAAAGAATCAGGTGAATAGTATCTGAGAAATCTTTTGGACACAAATCTCAGATGGACAGATGGAAGGACAGGCAGACGGAATTCCTGGTATATCTATATACCCCCACATGTATAAAAAAAAAAATCACAACTCCAGATATTTCAGCACTTTGAACAGCTTATTTTAACATGTTTGCTAAGTTGTAACAGACAGATGTAAACATCTAACCCTAACCCTAACGGCAGCAGATGTTTGTAAAAATAAACACTAAATAATACATTTAGTGGGAATTGAAATGTTTTAATTTCATTTTCACTGAAAAAAAACCCCAATCCAAAATGATGTGATTTTGACTGGTGTCTGTGCCTAACAACGATGTTTGTTAAAGCCCAGCTTTAACAAAGACCTGCAAAGGTCTCGTCTGGAATGCTGTGAAAACCTGTCAGTTCAGAACAACGAACATGGAGTCCAGATGGTGAAACAGCTCCCTGTACTTCCAACCTCCACTCCAACTGCTGGCTTTTAATTCTTTTTTGTTGCTGGATATAACTTGTAGTGTGTTAAAATATGAATGAGGACAGTGATAGTGAGTCACTCACTTGAACTGCATTTTGGAATTCACAAAACAACAGAAATATATAAAACAAGACTTTTGAGACTGTGCTTTTTCCCTGGTGTAGTTTTGTTGCTGAGTCTGAACTGGACTTTACGTTTGGAGAATATGATTTGGAGGCCGAAGGAATTCTGCAACACCACAGTTTATCTATATTATAAAGGGGAAGTGGACTTAGTTTGTGTGTCTCCAGTATCACACAAAATCCGGATAGAGCTGACTGCTGCAGTTTGGCATACTTATGTAATTTTGGTCAAGGAAGAGACTAGCGAAAATGGCAGGTTGACAGGACCAATATTTTGAGAGATATTACTATTTTTTTAATACAGTAGCCTTACAATCATGTTGCTAAGCCCAGAATCACAGAATCATCATTGAAGTGGGTTACCTAGCAACAGACAAACAATAGGGCCACGTTACCATGATGTCAAATTTCATGGGCAGAAACAAACATGCCAGCTGAGAGGTTATTCAACTGAAAATGCCAGTGGAATTTACCAAGACAGTAAAGAAAGTAAAGGAATAAACTGGATCAGAGGATCTAGAACCAGTGGTTCCCCACAGGTCAACACACTAGTAATGGTATACCGTATTTTCCGGACAATAAGTCACTCCAGAGTATAAATCGCACCAGCCAAAAAAATGCATAATAAAGAAGAAAAAAACACATATAAGCCGTACTGGACTATAAGTCACATTTTTGGGGGAAATTTAATTTAGAGACATTTCATCTTGAAAGGTAAGTTATAATAATAACAATAGAATAGAGAACAACAGGCTGAATAGGTGTACAGTATGCTTATGTAACGCACTGATGGGTATCCAGCTACATGAAGCATACACAACCAACTGAATATGTGTCTGGTATGTTAACGTAACATATTAACAGTTATTCAGATAACTATAGCATAAAGAACATGCTAACGAGTTTAGCAAACTCTTGATCTCACTCCAAATCACTAAATCCATTGAATTCTTCATCCTCGGTGTCGCTTCTGAACAACTCAGCCAACTCCAGAGGTAAACAAATCCTCTTCTGCGTGGCTGTTGTCAGACTCAGCATCAGTTCCAGTTCTAATTATTGTGAAAATAGCAACACACATATAAGTCGTACCTGAGTATAAGTCCCACCCCAGCCAAATTATGAAAAAAAGTGTGACTTATAGTCCAGAAAATACAGTAATATGGAGAAATTTGACAAGAGTAAATGCATATTCTATGATTTAGATACTGCGCTCAGCTGTTATGCATCATTTGATACTAGACTGTAATATCTAAAGATTTACATCTCCAGTGTTTTTTATTACATTTCTAATAATGATATAATATTTATTTATTTACTTAAACTTTATTTTACATTATTTTACAGAAACTTTCTGAATGATAACCAGCCATAACCACATGAGCATTATAGTTAACCTGAACCTTTTGCAAAGACATACAAAAAAATGGAAGTTGCCCTTAAAGATCTCAAACTATTTTTGAGAAATTACTTTTTTTCTCTACATTTATCCTTTCCTAAGTGATTTATCAGCATTCATTATAATATATTTGTCTGAATTTTGCATTTTTCAATGAAAAGCAGGCATTTCCCTGTATTTAATTTACTGACAATGTAGACGGTAATAAAAGCTGAGGGTAAATTTGACATTTATTATGTCAAAATAGACAAAAGTGATGAAAAAGTAACTTTCACAGCAAAATATACTTTATTAACAAATATACTGATGTTATAAACCTATTATATACATACATATATATATATATATATATTAGCATTATTATATTAATATTAATAAACTAAGTATCAAAACAAGCATTTACAACCACTGTCATTTGTGAAAGTACAAGGATTTTACTGGTGAATTAATGTTGTAGAAGATGAAAGTGTTTTTATTAGAGCCGACCGATTGATTAGCCGATTAAAGCCTATCACCGATTAATCAACATCAGCCAATATGTAGCCGATTTATTAACTTTGTTGCTGTGGAGATTCTGTTGCTCGCTGCTCCTGTGTGTGTGTGTGTGTGTGTGTGTGTGTGTGTGTGTGTGTGTGTGTGTGTGTGTGTGTGTGTGTGTGTGTGTG
>JAPQRP010000024.1:7779686-7797260 GCA_037367295.1 Apogon hyalosoma
GCTCACCTAATTCACTCTGCACATGCTCAGTTTAGTCCTTAGTCCACATGGGAAGTTGTAGTGCTGTGAGGCAGACAAATCCAAATTTGTGAGGGAAAACATTATTTTGTGGTCAGTAATATTTGTTGCTCTAATTATTTTTGTGATTCCATAACTTGCTTTGTAATTGGACTCATTAAAGGCAGGTGTCACTTACATTTTAAAGAATGATTTACCAAACTATTTTTTATGTCACTACTTATAGTCACATCTTTTTCAAAAGTCTGCTCTCCCCAGCATAAAAACGACCACATCTACAACCTGTGGTTCCATGGGGCCCATGCTAGTCTGAAATAAGAATATTATGCAGTTTTAAAGTTAGGTAAATTATCTTTGTGAGATAAACAAACATTTGTGCAACTGTTAATCCACATGTCCACAATAACCTAATATAAAATTATTATATCCCGTGTAGATCAATGTTCTTATTTCATATATTGGCCAATATATCAGTTATCAGCCAATATTGGATATCGGCCGATAAATTGGATATCGGCTTTTTTCAGCCCCCAATATTAGTATTGGAATTGGTCCGCAAACTCCTGTATCGGTAGGGCTCTAGTTTCTATGTTCACTATGGAGCCAAATGGTTCATATATGAAGATGATGAAAAGATGAGAAACTGCATTTCACCTGAATATAGTGGTTCAAAAGGATTAGGTCAGTAGATGCTTTTAGTGACAGTTTAGATCTTAGAGGGTTAAACAGGATACAGTATGATCACAAACTCCAACACATCTGTTAAAGTTATTATCACAATGTGACCTGAAGCTGAAATTCACATTTAGGTTTGTGATTTAAAACAATGACGTTTTTTGTATTATTCTGTCATTACAGTATATTTGACACTATATTTATTTTTTCAGTCCTGCTTTTTCTCCCCACTGCAGTATTTTTTTTTTCCAAAATGCTTTATGTGTGACGTACTGGCAAAAAAAATATCCTTCCTCCAGAGGGTAAGTGGCTTTACACACTGCCTAACATGGGAATAAAATTACATAAATGTCTTAACAGGCCATGGCTGACACAATCTGTCTGCTCTGCTAATTTGAATGTATCTGCTCAGCCAATAACAAATAAATTCCAATTTCACAGGTCTTTAAAAATCACAGTTTTGAAAAATAAACAAATAAATAAAACAACTACAATTAGCAGCAGTTTTAACCTTCTGAGTAATCTCTCTATAAAAGTCTTAATCCTGATTCTCGGTCTGGCCTTATGATAGTAAATACTGTAGAAAAATAATACACTCTGTCGACAGCACCCAGCCTTTTTTATGTGAAGCACAGATTAACTTATACACTCCAGTAAAAGACACAAAATATATGAGATGTGATGTCTTACTTCACAATAGAGGAAGAAAACAGCATATAATGGGACAGCTTATCGCACGGGTGATAAGATGGCGCAACTGTAATGGGATAATTGCTGCACTGCCACTGGTCAAGTCACAGAGTGGAAAAAACAACCGTGAAAAACTGAGATATGTAATACAAATTCCTACTGCAGCCGTGACCGAACATTCCCAATGTACAACAATCACACACCTACAAGCTTTTTTTCTTTCGCAAAATAAGTAAAGCACTTTGACAATTTTATGTTATTGTAGCATTTTTCAGAGTAGGAGTCAAGATACACGTGATGCCAACCTGAGGCGTAATCAACCAGAATAACTTAACAAAAGTGATAAGCTGGGATTTTAGGCTTAAATTTGCTGGTCTTCCCAGAGAGTCAATAAAAACCCTCCTCAGAGGTTTGCTCAAGCAGAGCCACTGGCATCCTGACATATTACTCCAACACTAACACAGTCTGGGGACAAGATTGGTGTTTCACAATAAGCCAGTAGTGGATTGTCGATTGACTTACTGCACACTAACAGGGAACAGACTTTACATTCCACATATGCAATTTCTTGTAGGATGTTTTCCCTTTCCATCCTGTAGAGGTATAGTCATCGTCAAGCATGGCTTTGTGATTATTCGGTCTGAACCATTGGTAAGAGTAGAAATGGTAACTGCTGCATACTCTCATACACTGTATTTATGCTTCGCTGTACAACTGTAATGCAAAAAACCTTGATGGAATCTGGTTGCATCAGATTAATTGACATAAAACATTATTTTTTGGTACGATTCAAAATACAAAAACTGCAAAACCACCATTTTACAAACCCTCTGCCATAACAAAACTTGCCAAAATCAAAACAGAATATTAGCCTATGAACATCTTTACTCACTATATACTTTTTTTGTTTGTTTTTCGACAGTACACTTTAGGTTTATTTTCCTAACTCTATTGTATCCCATGTTTTTTTTTTTTGTTTGTTTTGGGAAGCACCTTTAGTAACCACTGAATTATATGCATCTGGATTATAAATGGCAAAGAATCAAGAGAAAAAAAAACAAGAATAAAGACATGTAGCCTTGTGTGAGACATACTAACAACAGTCCTACTATTTGTGCTTATTTTGCTAATGGGCCCATTTTTTTCTTGGCTATCAAAGAGATTCTTACAGAAACAGTACTTCAAAATGTAAGGAAGCTTCAAAACTGGTACATTTATCAGAAATATTGATCCCATTAATGTACTTTTAATAGAATATGACCAACAAGAGCCAGTGAGTGATTTCTTTAGTGCAAAGGTAACTACAGAGGTTAAAGCTCAACTGGAACAAAGCATTAAAAAAAAAACAATGAAATCATTTAACTCGTTTAACTGAAGCTTAACTTGAATCTATAAACACTGACCCTGTTAGTACTCACTGGTTTCTGAGACTCGCCAGTGGAGTCTTATTTTAGTCTTCACTTGGGCCTGAGAACATTTTATGAGCAGTTAAGAGCACCTAATCAGTTTTGGATTGTTATATACTCTACAGTAATTATTATGATTATTACATTTGTGTGTTAAAGAAATACAAATTGTCTACTGATCCCAATTAAGACGACTTCAACCATTACATGAAGCTGCATACGTGTCAGTTCAGAAACCCATGAGCAGGTGTGTCTGAGTGTACGAGTCGACACCTGTCAGTGCCACCTCTCCAATTATTTCTGGGATTCTTCAGTTTATTTGTGAGACTTCCGCCTCCTCCTGTCCTCCTCCAGTTGTCATCACCGAATACTTGACTTGAACAATCACGTTTTTTTTTTTTTTTTTGCTTGCATTTTCAAGTCAAATATGTATATTTTTTTTTTTACCTAACTTACTGAGTCCCCATGCAGAGGCATTTGTAGCATCCCAAATGTTTTGTCATTGTTGGGTTTTTGGATTTTTTGGCACCGAACCTTCTTATAGGGTTTTCTGGTGGCATGACTCCAGTTCTTGGGCACGTGCCAGATGATTTGCACACTGAAAAACACCTGTTATTACAATGAGGGGGCGTTACTTATGCAAATGACAATTAGTAAGCCAAGTTCCTTTAACTCAAGTGATTCAAGATCAAGAGGAACTGACTATCTAGTCCACTGTAAGACCACATCTGAATGGCTAGGAGTGTCTGGACTTAACTTCTGTAATAAATGAATAATACAGAGAGTTGAAGTATAGAGAGATGTGCCACATCAGACCTTAGCTCAGAAAAATAAAACAATGGCAGACAATGGTGACAGACTAATGTATTTTTTAAAAGATATTTTTCAAGACACTAGACATATCGGGCAGGTGTGGGGAGAGAGGGGTGACATGTAGCAAAGAACCTGAGGTCACTGCAATAAGACCTTGGGCCATGTTGGTATATGACATATATGACACTGACATATGACATTAAAAGACAAGAGCAGCACAGTGGTGCAGAGGTGAGCGATACCGCCTCACAGCAACCGGCCTTTCTGTGGAGTTTACATGTTCTCTCCTGGTACTCCAGCTTCCTCCCACAGTCCAAAGACATGCACCTTAGGGCGTTTTCACACTGGGTATCTGAGCCCATATCCGAGTACGCTGGACCCCAAAGTCCACTTAATTTTGTCAATGTTAATGAAAACATTCCGTGTGCGAGTACCATACCCGAGTTCAGCTGAGAAGGTAGTCCTGGATATGGACTGCGTGAATTCCAGTGCAAGACGTTACCGTGTGAACGCAATCTATACCCGAGACCGGAAGTGACCTAATCACCACTCCGACAACGGGAATGACCTAATTGCCACAAGACCATGGACGGTGCTCCTGTGGTCTCGGATCCGCACGGCATGGGCTCACCTTATCGACTGAACCACTCGGTGATATATCAGGACAACGAAGGTCACTCTTCTTTACTTTACTTCAAACAGACTAACAGATAGAAAAGTATTGCCCGTCTTGCCGCCATTGTAGACAAATGAACAGAACAGTCGCTCGGTTGATGATGTAAGGGTTTATCTTCCTCTGACTTTCGCATTTGTTAGATAACGACAGAATTCCTTCCACACCGCCACTTACTGGCCCTTTAACCCACACGCATACTCGGGCACGGGCGACGGTACGTGCTTGTGAATGCAACATCTGCAGGAAAGGTGTGAGCGTATCCAGGCACGGCATGGATCCAGATACCAAGTGTCAAAACACCCTCTATAGGTTAACTGGTCAATCTAAATGGCCCATAGGTGTGAATGTGACAGTGAATGGTTAGTGTCAGCCCTGTGGTGAACTGGTGACATGTACAGACTCTACCCTAGCTTCACCCGTTGGTAGTTGGAATACGCTCCAGCATCCCTGCAGACCTCCTTAGAATTAAGCAGTTCAGAAAATGAATGAATATTGAAGGATTTTTGTGAGAGTAAGGACAGCCACCATTTGTCATAATAGTACCATTTAGTTCAGTAACACATATCACTCACTTGAGATAAGTCAGGTTTTCAGAGGAATTGGGTGCCATGGTTAGGAACTTTGAAATGATCCTAATCAAGCCATGTTTATTCTTTTTCTTACCATATTTTCCAAAGAAAACTGACAAACTAATTCGAGTCAAATACTCCATACATTTGTGGAATAGGTGGATTGTTTTGGGGCTGATTTCACATAATTTTGGGCCATTATTATCAAATCTGTGCACAAACATTTGGGAAAACTAGAGCACATAATAAACTATATCCAAAGAATCTTAAACCTCTGACTCTTTTGGCTTAGGTTGTACAGTGTGGCTTCTAAGTAATTTAGTTCATTTTGATTATCCCCATGTTGATTTTAAATGAATCTACCTTTGGTGGAGCTAAAAATGGCTCAGGAGCTGCCCTTAATCCTTGTACCAGTGTACTCATAATGTACATGTACACAGAAGCACTCTTACCTTGATAAGTCACCTCCTTCTTTTGAGACTAAGTGAAAAAGTATTTAAAGAGATGTTTGTGACTTCAACATGTCTGTTTATGTAGAAGCTGCAGAGAAGACATGAAGTTACAATGACTCTACCTCTGCTACTCTTGGGTGTGAAGTTCTTGTATTTTCACGTCTTATTCATCATCACTGTTGCAACCAAATGGAATTTTTTTGACTTGTAAAATTCTCCTTAAAATAGACATCATCCATGTAAGTGATGACATCATTCAAACAGGGTCAAACATTTACTTGTCTGTCACCACTAAGCTCTTTGCACAAAAACTGGTCAGCCATAAAAATTCTCTCCACTGACAGCTGAAATGGTATTGATATTGATTAACTCATTACAATGGGACCTGTAAGTGGGTGGGATATATTAGGCAGCAAGAGAACATGTAGACCTTGAAGCTGATGTGATGAAAACAGCAAAATGGGCAAGAGTAGGGATCTGAGCAAATTTGATAAGGAAGAAATTATAATAGCCAAATCCTGAGTCAGATCATCTCCAGATCTTGTTGTTCATTCCCAGTGTGAAGTGGCTCATACCTACTAAAAGTGGTTCAAAGAACAACAACCGGATCCAAACCAATCAAGAACCTACGCATCAGAACATTATTACCATCTGTCTAATATCATGTATGTTCCCCCTTTTCCACAGCACAACTCTGACCAGAGACCTAGACTCCACCAGACCTCTGAAGGTGTATCTGGACCAAGATGTTAGCAGCAGATCCATGAGGTTCTGAAGTACAGAGGTGGGGTTATGTTATTTGTTCAGCTCCTCCCACAGATGCTCAAATGTCCTCTGATTTGAATATCCTTCCTTAGTCCATTTTTGGTCACTACTAACCACTGCAGACCAGGAACACCCAACAAGACCTGCAGTTGAGGAGATACTCTGACCCAGTAATCACTGTTACAATATGCACCTGATCAAAATGACTCAGATCCTTACATTGATCATTTTGCTGCTTCCAACACATCACATAATATTCACTTGCTGCCTAATATATTCAACCCAATGGAAAATACCGTTGTAATGAAATAATCAATATTATTAACATTTCTCCTGCTGGTGGTCATAATGTTAGGGATGATTGGTGTAAATAAGTCAAGCAGGTAAGAGAAATGTAAGGGGATGTTGCAATGTAAGATAAGATAAGATAAGATAAGATAAGATAAGATAAGATAAGATAAGATAAGATAAGATAAGATAAGATAAGACTTTATTTAACCCACATGTGGGGAAATTTCATAGTTAACAAGCAAGTACGGAGAGAAAAAAAGACAGGTAGAAAAAAAAACAGAAATTGGTAAAAAATTAAATATAAAGAGGGGGAAAAAAGAAATGTGGTATTTATGTATTTAAATATTTGGTCATTTTTATGTAAATACAAAAGTTAAATATAATTGTACATATTATTGTTTGCTAACTTTCCAACTCATACCAGCTGTTCACTGTGACGTATAATGACCTGCACAGTAATATTCTTACATTATCTGATTTAAGTTTTGCAGCTTTTATTAAAATTATGATTTAAATTCACACAAGTTTCAACACATAAGCAGCAAAATATTTGAGATAAAGGAGGAAGGTGGATGAAAAAGAAAAAAAAACGTATGCATAACTTAACTAAATCGTATCGGTGGATGATAGTAACAGATGTAATTATAAGCACATTTCTTTGTTTATTCCTTCTGTGCAGCTCCTTTTGAAACACATGCTATGTTTGGCATCTGCTGTACATATATTCAGTTCACGCTGCACAGATAAGGAGATACACAGATAGAGAGAAACACACACACACTTTACTCAGATACACTTTGTGAGACACCCACAAGCACAGATAAACAAACATCAGAACACTAACGCGACGGGGGACACATCCAAACAAGATACAGTACATCGATACACAACCGCCACACAGCCGTGCACACACACAGTGGAGATGTCCTTCACGTAGGACCTCAGCAGGTGGAGCGTCCCCCACGCCTGCCAACCCGGTCCCTCTGCAGTGTCCTGTCTGCTCCCAGCCCATCTGATTTCCTCTGCCTGCCCCCTCCGTGTCTATCTCCAGAGTTTCTTGTGTGATTTCTTTCAACCCGTCTATAGCTTTTCCTTCTGCTCATCTCCCTCGCCCCCTGTTCTGTCTCTGTCTATATCTGTCTTGTGCCCGTCTGCCTCCCTTCAAGCCCTCTGTACGCAGTCAGTGTTTGGGACAAAAAAAAAGAAGACAGTTCGATAAGTTTTACTGACAGTATCCCATCACTTTTGCAAATGAGCTGATATACAGTGTCCCAAAACATTGACATCATTTCATCACCTAATAATTTGTTTAAAATTTGCTCTTTTTGCTCAAAAAAGTGTAATCATTTTTATTGTCCTGCTTTCAGGAATAGATATCCTGTTTACTGTAAAATGTGAATGTGTAACATGAATTTGTTAGAAAATTTCACAAACAAGCGCCAACAGGAAAGCGAATTTGGACGTGACATAAGAAGTTTCAAGAGGATGGCTGTTTGTGTCGGAAAGGAACTCCACTACCAACTTGATGTGTCGAGTTACAAGCAGCGCACACATTAAACATTTGTAATAACTTTGGAATATTATAAAATTACCATTCCCCAGAATTTTTTGTTTGAAATTTGGAGAATAAAACATTTTATGTCCAAAATGAAGCCTATTAAGTATCATTTCTCCTGAAAATGTAGTCACTCCCATATGGACATCTAACATGATGTCAATTTTTTGGGACACCCTGTATGTATCTACAAAGGGGTGTCAAACATACGGTCCGTGGGCCAAAACCGACTCTCTAAAGGGTCAAATCTGGCCCATGGGATACATTTATGGAATGCAAAAATTATAATGAAGATATTAACAGTCAAGGATGTCAAAATCATTTTAGTTTAGTTCAGGATCATAATAAGCTCTAAATAATGGCAACTCCAAATATTTCACTTTGTTTTAGTGTAAAAAACTAAAATTACATAAAAAGATTTACATTTACACAGTATTTTTTCACAAACATAGAATAGAATAGAATAGAATAGAATAGAATAGAATAGAATAGAATAGGTCTTTATTGTCACAGAACAATGAAAATTCATTATGCAAATCTGTTCTGTTTAGCAGCAAAAACAATTAGTACAAAAAGGGACTGTATAACAAATATCACACAAAATACAAGAAAAATTAAGCAATGTACAAAAGCTACAAGATCAAATATTAAATATCCGTATACTCCTAAAGTACTACAAAAACTACTGAAATATAACAAAAGCTAACACTATACTACAGATGAGAAATATGTACAACAACTAAGAATATATACAGGCAATATGGGATATATAGTACAAGGTAAGATTAAAAAAAACAAAGTGTATGTGTTATTTGTTTTCATTATGAACAACCTGAAAAGTCTTATGAGAAATAAGTGCAATTTTGCCAATATTCTGCCTGTTATTTAATGTTTTGTGTATTTGTAGCTCCACTGTGATCTGAAAGTTGTAATGCACATGTGTAAATGATAAACAGGCATAATACTGTTAAAATTGCACTTATTTCTTAAACATTTCAGGTTCTTCCTGTTAATCACATTTTGATAATGTAATTTAAAGATGTAAAGTAATGTAAAGAGATAAGGTTGGAGTTGACAATATTTGAGATCATATTGGTCTGAAAGTTAAACTTGAACTAAAATGAGTGACACCCCTGATCTACACCGTTACATATAGAGATATATGAATGGGAAGATTAGTCAGTTATTTGAAATGTGACCTCATTAGAAAATAAAATTGACTGTGTTACAGATACTGTTTTCTGTCTTCATGTGTTTTTCCCACTGTTCCTCACTGCAGTGATTATTTGTTTCTTTTCCAAGCCCATCTACCTTGCTTTTTTGCTTCTGTTTCTTCCACATCTCCTGTGGCCCTGGTTAGCCATCTCTGAGTGTCTGCCTATCTGTCATATTTGGTGACGTGCTGGCCACAGCTTTCCAAAGGCCCATTAGTTCTGCTCTGCGTTCCCCTTGTTCATGTCATCTGCCTCATCAACAGACTTTAAAGTTGTTGTATTACCGAGACACAACACAAAGAGACACAGCCTGGGTGAGATTGTGGAGACAGTCACATCAAATACACAAAAGCTGCTGTCAAATATGTTTTCTGACTGGTGTCTGAACTCCAGCGCTAAATATAAGTATGTGATATATATTTTTCTTCTGTCTTCAAGGTTTATTTTTCTTATATTTTCAGTGGAAAACGTTGTTTTGGAGTTTTGTAATTATTGAGCAAGACCTACACTCATTTTACTTGATTTGATTTAAAGTATTATGAATAAAATGAGTAAAAAGAAGTGTAATAAGTAAGGACTGAACCATAAAATTAGAAACTACAGGTGTGCTTTGTTTACATTGTTTTTGTGTTGTTGAATCTTATGTCATTGTTCATTTTCATTCATTGCCTTCCTTCTACCTTGCTTCATTTTTTATGTCCTTTTTTATCCCATTTCATCTTTTAAGTTACGGGTATCAAACATAAAATCCAATTTTTCTCTTTGTTTTAGCGTGAAAAAAGTAGCATTACATGAAAACGTGTGCATTTACAAACTAGGCTTTCACCATCGGAAGTAACGGCTAGTGGTATATCCCCGAACACCCCCAATCCTAATGATGCCATGATGTGAGGCATCCCCAGGTCATGCCCTTTCATTTGCACTTGATTTGAAGTCAATCAGACAAATAGTTCCACAGATATGAACAAAAGAGTGTTTAGGGATTTAAAATTTTTGAGCGGCCCCTTGTGGCCAATCTAGAAATGGTAAATCGTCCAAAATTGAATCAGTTCTTCCTCTCCATAATATTTATTAATATGGAAAATATGGAATTTCTAAACCCAATATTTTTCAAGTTATCGCGTTCACACGAAGGACATCCAGCGGAGCCGACGGCAGCGGTCGGACCAAAAACATAATATCCCTGAAACAACACCTGAACAAATATGAACAACCTGAAATGTCTAAAGAGAAGTGTAATTTTACCAATATTCTACCTGCTACTAAATGTTTTGCGTATTTGTGGATCCAAGGTGATCTGTAAGTTGTAATACATATGTGGAAATGAGATGCTCAGGCAAGAAAATGTTAAAATTGCACTTATTTTTCGTCATAAAATGCAGTTTGTTCATAGTTGTTCACATTTTTTAAAGACTAATTTGTAGATGTAAATATTTTCATTATATAATTTTACTTTTTTCACACTGAAACAGACAATTTTGGAGTTGACATTATTTATATATCATTATGTTATTATTTTACTGGCCCACTTCAGATCATATTGGGCTAAATATGAAACCTGAACTAAAAAGATTTTGACACCCCTGTTTTATTTCATTCTCACTGTTTTCGGCGTTTCATATTTTTTGGACGTTTTTTTTTTTTTTTTGTCCTGTAGAATTTTTTACACCATTTTGATCATGTTGTTTTCTTTTATGACTAATCTATACCCATAAATAACCATCACAGTTTCATTAACTTTCACTCAGAATCATAAAATCCATCTTGACGATCCTTGTGATAATTATCAATATAAAATTAAATAAAAATGTTTATCATGCTAACAATTTTGGCCATTTCTTTTCTTTTTTTTCTTTTTTTTTAAGCTCAGTTCTACCCGGTTTCAAACCCAGATTGTTCCTCCATTTGTCTTAGTTCTGTCTGCTTGATAAGAAACAACACAAACAGCAGCAAAATCTTCGGAATGATCAGTCTTGATGTAGTTTTAGGCATCGCTATCCAATAATCGAAAATGATAAACACACTGTTGCTTAGACTGCCTGAAAAAATATCCCATGATCAATATCATGAATAAATATGTTGTTGCTTTGGATGTTGGCCAGTCAGTAATTTTGCTGGAGATGAGCCAGTTGTAAACATGCAAGTAAGCACACAAGGGTCTGATGAGAAAGCCATGTTTCCTCTGCAGGTTTAAATTAGAAAATTGCAGGTTTTCTAGCGGCAAATTAGTTTTTCACTTTCATTTTTAACAAAAATAGCAGACCAGATATTCTCTCAATATATCAAGAAAATTGCCACTTAAATGATTCAGTTTAATGAATACTGGTCAATTTTGAGATCTGGATGTTATGGTAAATTGCTAAAACTAATGGATCTCAAATTGCTAAAGTCAGACTAAAATACACGAATGATCACTTGCCAATTTATTTATAGACATGTGGACTAATGTTACATATGAGGGGTTTTTTTTTATTTAGTTATAGCTACAACATTTATCAATAAAACACCCAACCTTTTGGTTTGCTGCACAGTTTTTTCTACTCCTCATATAGCATACAGATAAATGTACAGTACTGGGCAAAAGTCCTCAGCCAACAAAGGGTTTGTTGGTTTTATTACAGTTATAATGACTATACATTCATGCATTTTGCAGTCTCTGTATTATAATACAATCTGGATATATGTGAGGTATGTGTGGTTGTATTTAGTGTGACCTCCCTTTTCACTTATGTCTTTAACATATTTTTTTATTTTATGACAATATGAGATTTAGTGCATTTAACACCCACCCCCCAGTGGAGGCGAAGGTATTGTTTTTGTTTTTTTTTTGTTTGTTTGTTTGTCTGCCCTATGATAGGGCAAATCAGGAATTTCCTTTTCATTCCTGTATACTCAATTTTGCATATAGCTTCTTTTTGCTCTCACTGTTGATGTGCATTGACATCAGAACCTTGAAGGCCAAACTTGAAGACTCTAGGTCAAAGGTCAAGGTCACAATAAAGGTCAAGACAGAATTTGGGATATAACTTTTGAACTATGCATCTTAGAGACGTCAAATGCGCACCAAAATGCTTGTCTTTCAATTCTGCATCTTGTGTGAACAAATGGAAATACAGACTTAGTTACGATTACTGACAGCTAGAAAGCCCCATATGGGCTTCAAAATGGTGTTATGACCTTTGACCTTGAGTGACCCTGAAAGGTCAAACCCATAGTTTCATGTTTTGAGAGTGAGATGTCCATTAAGAGCTAACATGTTTACAAGGGGCGGGGTTTGTTGTGCCTGGCACCACTTGTTTTCTGATGTTATATACCAGGTTTCATTCTACACGTCAGGTGTTTCTAAGTGTTTGTGCTGCTTTTTGTCATGGGATCAGAGGTCAAATGAAATACTAAATTTACCCTTTAGAACCCATTAGTTCAGTTTTTGTGTGTCTTTAAAGGCTGTAAACATAGTCCCTGTATTTTCTGGTTGCATCTGAAGAAAAGAGAAGGTATGATCATTGTATGATGTATGATCATTTCAACCCTGCATAAACTAGAAACCGAGAAGTGGCCTGAGTTTTGCACAGTATATGAAGAGAAATGTAGCTTCTTTTGTCTGTTTGGTTGTGTCCATCACTTCTGACAGAGGACAGATCTTTGGCCTGAAATGACCAGCACTGTCTAGAAGGTTGTTTTTTTTTGTTTTTGTTTTTTTTTTGCAGGTGACCTTCCATCAAACCACTGAACCACCCTGGTCTTTTTTTCACCTTGTGTTGTCTCACTGTTTTCCTCCACTCTTTTCTCCTCTTCTCTTGTATTTCCTTCCATCCTCCTCTTGTCATCTCATTTCATCACTGCCTCCTTCCCTGTCCACCTAATCTCATCTGCTTTCTCTTCCTTTCCTTCCATCTGCCGCTCTCTGTGTGTGACAGTGAATGAGAGATGGGGGTCAGCTTGTTGATGCCAGTGTCAGTAAAATCTTATCTGCCCACCCCAGCTTTAGGAACAGAAGTCGCAGCAGTGAACTTGTAACTTTCTCTCAAAAAAAGACCCTACAAACACTTGTGAGTGTATATATTTCTGTCTATTAACAGCCTTTCTGAATGTTTCTGTATTCACCTACTGTTCTGTGTTTCTGGAGGGGTCAATGTAATGTTCATACAGTTTCCAAATGCATATCATTAGCCTCATAGCATAATTGTCTAAATCGTACACTATATGGGCAAAAGTATAGGGATATGTTGAATTCAAGTGTTTCTTTTCTAACAGGAGTCTGGGACACAAAACAATACAAGTTAAATTTAAGACTTTTTATGGTCTTTTTAAGACTACTTCGAAAAAATGTAATGCCCATTTCACAGCCTATTTCACACTCATACTTGCAAAAATTTGTGCCTCCTACAATTTAGGAAAATATATTTATTTACCCCAACATCTTGATTCCCATCATTCCGAGTTGAATTGATTTCTTGTGCAAGTTACAGCAAACTTCAAACATGTTCCCCTCCAATCATTACATGAGTGGAGGGGAACGTGGAAATTTAGAGGTAGAACATTTAAAATCATAGTCATGGATAAAAAAATATAGTAATAAAAAAAAAACAACTCATAAATGTTGAGAGAAATTAAGTAAAAAAAACATATGTGAGGCATTTTGGAAGCAAAGATTACAATTTAAACCAAACTAAAGAATGCAATGCAATGATATTTATCACAATATAAAACTATATTATGACATTTGTCATTATTGTTTTGTATTCCAGACCCGTTAGAAAAAAAACACCTGAATTCAACATCTGCAACAGCCTGAAATTTTACGCACATTCATATGAATTTTAATGTAACACTTTACCTGCAAATAATATGCATATTTTAGCACATTATGAAACACAGTGCAACAAGCTCTAAAGTTAAAGATTCCCATCCTTCACCTGCTGATCCCACCCACTGTATTCCTTAATGGCACAGCAAAAAACTATACTTCATCTCTTTTGTGTGAATGGAGACTGGAGGCTTTTAGAGCTTCTTGCAGCTAGAGATCAAAGCCCGGGCCTTCTGGCAAATCACTCAAAACCTCCAACTGAAGAATCAAACATGCCCCCTCCATCAGAAAATATACACTGTGTTTACTTTTCAGAACCATCATTACACCTGATGATTACCTTTAATACCTGAATGTCACTCACAAACAGTGCATCCCTGTAGTGTGTGGGAGTGTGACTATCTGACTCTTTCTAATTGTAATGACTAAATGCAATTACTGCATGTGTATTAAGTATTGAAATCATTTTTAACATGCTTCCTTAGACCTTTATTTTCTACACTGCTGGACATTTTGCTGTGAATAAATCCAGGGGGACAGATTCATACTGTTATTCAGTCCTCCCTACATCATTTCACCACACCTACGCCCACCCACCAGCCAACACTGAATAAGTTTTAACCTTTCCCTATTTATTTGCATGACTGAGCAGATCTAAATGTACTACCTAACAAATTCTATTTTCGCTTGTTCACTCGATAAGAGGTCACAACACTGCTCCTCGAGCTTGAGGGCGTTTTTTTTTTTTTTTCTTTTCACATCAGGACAAATGTTCATCATCAAACCAGGCACTGCCAGTTGCATGTGGCTGCATACTGTAAAGATTTCTATTAAAAATGGATAAACTCTATCCTTGGATGTGGTTAAGAGTTCCAGTGCTACAGCTCCTTGGAGAGCAGATCTGGACCATTCCAATCTCAAGTCCTAGCCACGGAAAAAGAACTTGCAAAAGGCAACATCTTAAAGCTATCAATAACACAAAGAAAGATTGTGGTTCAGAGGAAAGTTAAACAGGAAGAGTTTGTTTGCAGTAGTGTTTAAGAGGGAAAGAGGAGTGGGGTTTTTGTTTTGTTTTTTTTTTCATGAACAGAGGGTGCCTGAGGAGGAAAGGGTAAGACAGAGATAGGAGAAAAGCATCTGTATGGCAAGCAGGGCTAACAAACCCAAGGAAAACAAGGTGGAAAATTATTCATGAATTAAACTGACACAAACTTAACTGGGACATTGAGGATTTCAAATGACCAATGATCCCACTGCTCCTCTGGTCCTGCCGTTTTGACAGTGAAACAATGTAATGGTGGTACTTTGCTGCCATTACCCTTTCATCCTGCCTGTCCCCCAGTCCAACATTCTTTATCAAAACATTCCCTTGTTCTCAATCTCTCTTTAAACATTCCACATCTGTCTCTTTTGCTCTCACCAGGTTCCCCCGCTCTCCTTCCTTTCAGACATCACTGCAGGCGGAGTCAGGCGACCAACTGTAATGGATTTTCTCTCTTGTCAGTCTACAGAGAGGTGATGCATAGCTCCAATTTTCCCACCTGGAGCCACCTGAACGATTGAATCACTGTTGGGTCTATTGAAAGTATAGCGTGGCCTTGAGAACTAGGAGGAAGAGGAGGAGGGGCAACGAGGAAAGGAAAGGAAAGGAAAGGAAAGGAAAGGAAAGGAAAGGAAAGGAAAGGAAGTTCATTGTGAGGACAGACAGGTAAAGGTATAGAACAGAATTAAAAGAAAAGACTGTCTAATGGAAACCCTATGTCTGGCCACAAACCATTTCAGTCCCACGCACACTCAAGACAAAGTCAGGCGCACACAAAGAAGAGTATGTCGAGGCCATTTTTTCTCATCAAAGTGTAACCAAGATGTGTTGTCTATTACTGCACCTGCTGAGCCAATGGCACTCTGAGTCCATACCGCACACTGTGTCTCACATATTGTTTTTCCTCTGGCCTCACAATCAACTCTCACTACCCTAAAATGGATGTGTACTCCACCGAGCATGAAAAAGGAACAAATTTAATGGAGCAGTGGTGGAAGAGTAAAGATTAACACCAAAGTGAGCATGGAGACTGAGTAACTAAACTCAGGTTTAAAGGTGTACTTCCTATGGTGGATGTGATACCAAATGCCGTAAAATGGAAATAAGGCGAAAAAGCTTAAGTCCATACTCAGCTACTATGGAAGGAACCTGCTCCCTCTGTAGACATGAATGGTTCAAGAAAATATAATAATTATTTTCAGGTGATTATAGACTAATGAAAATATAATGATAATGCTTAAATCTCCATCTTCATCTTACATACTGAACCTTTAAATCACAACAAAGGACGTAAAACAGAAGGTGAAGAGTGAGAAGGTGTAAATATGTGAGTTACTATTGCCTCTTTGCTCATAGAGAGCTGCAGGAAGCAGCAGTTGAGGGGGAAAGCACCTCAATTTGAAAATACATTCCTCTGTCTCCAGCGCTTTCTTCTCTGTCTACATCAAATGACTAAATACACTTTAGGGTGAAAAAAAAAAAGCATCCTCACCTGGATAGAACTAGACCTGCATCGATCACAAATCTTTGGGTTGATCCCTATTTCCAATTTGCAGCGAGCTTGGACAGCCAATACTGATTTTGGCTGATTCTGACACAGCAAAGCGTTTCAGCACCTCCACTCTGGACAGCGACCGGACTTTGTTTTGCAGCAGGGGATACCTGTAATTACACTTGCACAATTAAAATTTTTTGGGTCAGTCCCAATTTCCAGTTTACAGGGTGTTTGGATGGTCGATACCAATTTTGGCTGATTCTGATCTAATTTTTTCCAGACACAACACACAAGACATTGCAGTGTAACTTTCCCATTAGAACATTTATTTAGAAAATAGAAGAAAAATGTGCAAAAAGGTGCCAGCTTTTCTGTATGAAAACAGGTGCATTGATCGAAACGCCTGGTTTTTAGTGAATCCCGTATCGTACCGGCAGCTGAAAATTATCATATTTGAGGGAAAATTATCATACACACTAAATTGTTTTGTGACGTGACTCAGACCATCTGCTTAGTAACACATTATCATAGACCGTACATATTACATGCTGCAACCTAGTTTGACTTTTAATATTCTAACAGAACCTTGGAAAAAAGCAAGTGTCTGTACATACGTGGAGCACAGGATAAACCCCTGAACTGAATGAACCAAAACACCATTTATACATTCCCAACTTCGACATGCTTTGGGCTGAATCAAGGTTCTGCCTCACGAACAGAGAGGCACATGAGAGGATGAATAAGTTTCACTTTCACTTTATATGGTGTGTGTGTGTGTGTACTCAGTGTGAAGGCTCCCACAGAGTTGCACGTACTGTCCACAGATGTTTGAGGTTTCATAGTCGAGCGTACTAATTTCACATTTAAAGCAGGTCGATGTAAAGACTTCCTGCCGAGCAGTCTATTGTGTGACATCAAGTACGCATACCTGGAGTCCATACAGTCGTAAAAATGGACTTTGCGCGGACGTTTCCAGCGGACAACCACTTTGGGTCCACCTCGAGTATGCACACACATCTGTGGAGTCAAGTATGCCTGACTTTGTGGGGGCCTTGAGATATGAACGGCATGGATACCCCCCACCCCCAGCCCCCATGTAATCCCCC
>JAPQRP010000024.1:7810805-7837941 GCA_037367295.1 Apogon hyalosoma
TATGTGTGTGTGTGTGTTTCTTTATTGGGTTTTGTTTTTGTTTTTGTTTTTTTTGCCACTTATGGGCAAGGAAACAAATATGGTAACTTGACTGACCTTGATTTTCAACATGACAATAAAAAAATCACAAAAGTAATAAAGTTTTGTTATGTCCTGCAATAACACATTAATGGTGAAATTAGTGTGTTGAAATGTGATCATTTTATAAAATGTCTAACTTTGCCATTTTTAAATCTCCTCTCTCTGCTATAGTTACCACTCTTGAGTGCCTACACATTCGACTGATATCAAAACCAATCAACACACAACAGAACAATTATTTAGTACTTTCTAATCTGCTAACATTCACTCTACAAACTAACTGGAACTATTACTGAACTGCACTTGTATTAGTCGGCACAGATAGTCAGCCTGAAGGCATTTCATTAAGTCTTGTGTTCTAGATATGCATTTGACACCAGAATATTCATTTTTACTACAAATGCATACAGGTCCCATATGCTGGATATCAGACTGCTTGATTACTAGTATCAGACAAAAGCCCTGAAACAATAAAGCACATCACTTCACTCCTACTGCATAGCAACCATTAAATTGAAACACATCTCTAACCACTGCAGGAACCTGTTTCATTTTCCATTTTTATTTCCTACTCAAACGAAATGATACAAACATATCATATAATCTTATACTGCATGAAGACCTGGAAAATAACCAATTAGGTGAAACAACAGTCGAAAGTCCTCTTTTTGAAACGCTACTCACAGAGATGTTTATCATATGTGAATCGCTGTATGTGGGAGGGATGTGTTTTCATATGCTGACCTCTGAGAGTTTGCTGATACAACCCTCGAGGGTGAATAGCAAATGCTCTTGCTGGAGGCAAGGCCCTATACTGTATGCCCTCTAAAGTCCATTTCCAGCCTCCTCTACCCCCTCCTGCTTCCTTCCACTGCCACTCCTGTTGACTGTAAGACTGAGACAGCAGGGTTTAAGTCCTTAAGACTCAGCCTGGTTGTCCAGCAGTGGCCTGCTGACCGTGATGATGTTGCTCTTCCTGGCTGCTTTACCAGGTAATGTGTCTGGCTGTACTCCAGAGCAGTGATTCTCAACTGGTGGGTTGGGATCCAAAAGTGGGTCGCGAACCTGTTTTCAGTGGGTCTCAGGCCTTTGTCTTAGCAAAAAATAATGTTAAGAAACCAATCCTGTGCTTTATCTTTTATGGAGCTGAGTGCCATCCATTCACATTCCTCAACAGTAGGTGGCAGTAATGCGCTGTAATACAAGTTAACATCATACATTTCACAGCGTAAAAGAAGACCCAAAAGTTTCTATTCGTATCATGGTGAAACTCAGGTATGACAATGACTACATCAGATATGATTTTACCTACATTAAGGACAAAAAACTCAGTGTTTAATGCTTGAATAAGTGACTGAATACACTTTTACTTCTGCACATTTTTGGTTTTGGTTAAAATGTACCCAGTTTAGTGTTATCCACTTTAGTGTTACCGCCCCAGTAGAGCCCTCCGATCATCCACTCAGATGGTTTTTGAACAGCGCGGTGATCGATCTGTTGCTGTTGCCGCTTCAAAACTGTGGAAATTGCGGCCTCTTGACCTGCGAGTCCTCACTGACCTGTCAATGTTTAAGTCCAGGTTAAAGACCCACCTGTTCAGACTGGCTTTTAACCCTTAGCACTGAACCACTCTTAGGTTTTAAATCTGTGGTCTTCTCTATCACTGTGTTGTGTCTTCTAGTTTTATACACATTTATAGTATTTGATTAAACTGTTGTTATCTTATAATTTTGATCATGTTTTTAGATGTAAAGCACTTTGGTTTTCTTTGTGTTGTTGTAAAGTACTATATAAATAAACTTTGACTGACTGATTGATCGATTAACTGATTGATTGATTGATTGATTGATTGATTTACTGATTGTGTTAAAGTGAATATTTCCATATTTAGCATCACCACCTGCTGGTCAATTTGGTTTATCATTAAATTTGTCTTCTGTTTTCATACTGTGATATTCTGTATTATCTCAGGTTCAAAACACACCATATTTTAATGTAATAAATTTGAGAAGTTTAACTGTTATCAGTTTGGGTTGTGGCTTGTCTTTGATGGGTGATAGTGGGTCCTGAATCACTGCTCCAGAGCACTCACATGAAACTTGGATACGGCAAAAAAAGCTACAAGTAACCTCTTAATGCTGTACTCTGTTTTGTGCTGTGTTCTTTTTTTTTTTTTGGGTGCAGGGTAAGGATGTGACAGGAGTTGAGCGCTGATGAGGGGGGACATCTTCAGCTTTCCCCAGGGCTCAGGCACATCTTTGCCTGAGGCAGAGCGGTTCAGTCGAGAGGATGTACTCCAGCAGCCAAATGAAATAAATCACTGCATATTGGCTTAGGCTTTACAGACATGACTGAGGCTGAGCACAAGTGTGCCTGTCTGAAAAGGTCAGTGGTGCAAGTGCTGTGGCTTGGGGGGGGGGGTCTAACATGTTTCTGAGGTCTGCACTACTTGTCTACCAACAAATCGGAAGATCTAGGGGTCGAAAAGCTACAGCTACATCACGGTTTACAGTTTACTGGCACTGTATGATGAAAGTGTGTGTAAACAGACATATGGATGTAAATGAACAAAAAGTATGTCTTATTTGGCTCAGTGCTGTTGTCACTATCTTCTTCCATTTGATTCAGTGGAAATTACATTAAAACACATTTAACAAAAAGGTGTATTAAAGAACTGCCTCTGAGACACTATGAGCTAAAAAGAAGAGTAGCGGTTCAGTTTAGTTCACTGTGAAGGAAGAAATCACAAATCCACAGTAAAGCTGGATCAAGTGGCTTCGCTTGAATTCTTTTTCAAATATGTTCTTTTCTCAGAGGGTCAAACTTTCCTCTAACCACATGCAAGGTTGAGGATTAGAAGAAGGTTTAACTCATCCTGAAGGGAAAATTACCAAATCTTTATACCAGAACAGTGAGTTGCTGCAGGCTAACAGCCAAACCGTTCTAGAAACCTGAAACGGTGAACGTTTGATACCCCAACAGAAACTGACTGAAGAGCAACAGTAGATGGGATGGCACATGTAGTCCAATGCAACATGTAGGCGCAAATGGAAAAGAATCTCACAAAACATAAAATAAAATGCAATATCGCTGCCTCTGAGAACCAGTTGAGAGGATGAAAAAATGACAGAGGAGATGAGAGAGATGGGGGAAGGAGAGGAATGAAGAGGTGCAAAAGGTGAAAGGAAAACAGGAAAAGAAAAACATGACCTAAGACCTTGACAGTCTTTTGCATCTCAATCGTGCCACCAGATGAATATCAAAGCAGAGCTCATGATGGACAACCAAGACGAAAAGAAGGCAGAGCTCTAAAGTAATGATGAGACAGTAGAGGAGAAAAATAATTGCAGATACATCTTTTTTTCCCAAAGATCAAGGGACTGGTAGATGAGTAACCTTCTGGCTGCTTCACCAGATCCATGTAAATTGGAGTGATGGCGAGCTTTACTCGAGGCCTGCCTCAGAACAGGCACATGCAAATAAACTTTTGATGTTCAGCATGTTTAGTTATTTTGTTGTGTTTTTGGCTGTGAATGAGTAAAGATCAGACATGACATAAACCAAACACATTGCAGCTAAATGCCTTGCCTTTTTTCCAGGAAAGCTTATGAGAGTGTTAGAGATGCACAACATGATGATATAGCATCATATATATTTTATCATTTGGATGATACTAGAGCAGACTAAAGGCTGCAATTTAAAGGCCCGATGACACAGAGCAGAAATCTACAGAGTAAAACGTTCGAAAGGAAAGTCAATATGTTTTTCATTTCATTTTAGTATTACTTTATGTTAGTTCAAGATTGCGGAGTTGAGCATTGTTCAAAAGAAAGAGTATCTTGTACATTTTCCCTCATAACCAAAGAGACACACTCAAATAGCTGTAGGAATTTTTCAGCAAATCACAAAGTTCTAGATAACATTCTGCAACGACATAGACAGAAAATCTGAGAAAAAACAACAGCGACAAACATGGAGGACAGTGAACATGAAGGTTTCATACCTAAATGAGGGGCTTCTTCTGTCACATGGTTTAGATTTGATCACATACTTGTGTGAAAAGGTTCTAACCAGGACAAAGGCTTTGATATTATTAAGACTACGAAGTGGACTCTAGGTCTATTGGCTCAGCCCTTAGTCTTAACTAAACATGGTGAAGCAGGTTTTGTTCATCTGTTCTGCTACAATTGACTGGAACAAACTGTCAGTTCCCCAAATGTAGATATCTTGAAATCCAGGTTACAAACATTTCTTAAAATGTATACTCTACTCTTATTGTATTTTAAGAGTTTAATTCTTATTACACATTAAGTCTTCTGCTTTATAATTCTGGACCACTGTGCTTTTTTATAACATAAATATAGTCTAATTATATTATTCTCTTTTCTTATTATTTTATGTACTCTGGACTCTTCTAATTACATTACAATGACTCCGTATTTCATCATTTAAGCATGTTTTAGAATTTCTCTCTGGACGCCTCTTATTTTTAAGTACACTAAATGTCCTTTGTTTACACAAGGCAGTATGAAATGTGTCTAATAATGATGATCTACATAATATAATTAGGTAGCGTTTGTCTGAAGAGTATATAATTGAATTGGAAGAAATAGGAGTGATGAAAGCTTTTTATTAAATTTACAAAAATGTGCCACAACGTGATAAGTATCATTATCTAGATATGAAAAAGCTCTAAAAATGTCCTAATGCTGCGGTGGATTACTTGGGTTTCCTTTTCAGTGGTAGTTGATCGGTTAAGGTTGTTTACTCTTTCGGCTTCAGCCCAGCACTCCTCAACCGGACTATTTCATCCATCCCTCCCTTTTTGGCGGCTGGTTCCTGGTTGTTTCTATTATTAATGACTGAAATTCCCATTGCAGCAAATAGACTTTCCTTGGGTCTCCTTTCCAGCCAAGTTCATCTAAACTGACATATCCATGACTGAAAGTAGAATGAATATAAAAAGATGAAAATCAACCAAGCAATGATAAGCAATAGGGGTGTAAGAAAATATCAGTTCTGCGATATATCACAATATTTCATTTCATAATACTGCATCGATATTAAAAGTACTGTATCAATATTTTTAAGGTATTTATTCAAATGCAGACACGGTGGAGGTTCAGTTTTGTTTTGTTTTTTTTTTTTGTTTTATTTTTGTTTATATTTTTGAGAATCTTGTAAGCTCTTTTATTTATATATTCACAAGGGTATTTTGCTCAGGTTTTTGCATAGTAAAAAAGTAGTACTATGATATTGTAGGTCATGCATGTAGTTTTTTTATTGATAAAACTGTTTTCTTAAAGGAGTGATATTTTGCTTTCTTTAAATGGAATTATGTATTTAAAACATTTCCCTGTGGTCTACATAAACTGTAAATGCTATGCTTGGGTCTGAATTCTTCATTAATTAAACTCCATAAGTCCATCTTCAACCCTATTTCTGAGTAATGACACCAGAGAGGTGGTTTTGAGCGCTGGCCCTTTAAATGCCCACCCCCTCCAGGTTGTTGACCGTGCTTTCTGTCCCGGTCAGCCTCTTGTGTTCGTTAATATAACCAGCAACTGAACATTTTAGGTAATCGCCTCAAAGTTTGGACATATTTTCAGTTTTCACTACAACCGCTGCTGCTGATAAACAATTATGTCGTACTTGGAGAAATGCTCGTCGTGATGTAACTAGCTATAAAACGTAAAAAACTGAGCAGGATTTGAAACGGGTTGTAAAAATCCACTCGATTTTTGCCAAAATGAATATAAAGATAGCTTTGCAGCACCTGGAGGGTTCAAATTCAAACTGTATGAACTATTAGGGTCCAAATACATAAAAAAATGAACTAAAGACTAATAAAAGTGGGTTTAGATAAATATGATCCCTTTAAGTAATGGTTATTTCAAGCATCCTAAAAGCACTTTTTACTGTTTGAAAGGTAATGTTATGATGTTGGACGGACGACACAGTAGTGCAGTGGATAGCACTCGCACCTCACCGGAAAAAGGTGTGGAAGGTCTGTAACCCTAGATCTGCAACTCTCGAGAGGATAAAGTGGGTTCAGACAATGAATGAACGAATGAATATTGGATGATTCAGGGGCTGTACACTATGCATTATTTTCACAACGAATAGAATAAGAACATTTGAGCAGAATCTTAAACTGTAATGTCTGTAAAGCATAATGTTATTTATTTATTTTGTGTGTGTGTGCGTGTGTGTGTGTTTTGTACTGGTAAAGCCAGATGTTCAAACTTTATTTATCCAAATCCTACACTTAAAGTTTTTTAAGAGGAAAGTTTTGTGATATAGCATTAGACCCTGTTCTGATCAAGTAAAAATGTGTTTGCATTTGTGCATATTTCTGGTGTAGTACAATTTTTCCAGGGAATATTTTTTTTTTTTAAAGAAACAAAACAAACTAAAAATACTACCTCATTAACAGTATCATGATATATTGTGATATGTCGTATTGTGATCCTAGTATTGTGATTTGTATGAACATGCCAGATTCTAACAACCTCCTTAAATTAATAACCACATGAAAAAGATGTCATTTCAGTTCACCTTTACTCAGTCAACTATGTCTTTAATAGTAAAACCAGTCTAATCATTCCCCTTTTTTTCAAAGACAGGAATGAATGAAACGAGACCAGAGGGCCAGTAAATATTCTCATATATGAGATTTGATTTTGCTCTCCTCTCCTTCATTCTTCTGTGTTAATTAACATTAACTTTGTCTCCCTTTTCTTGGTATTCCTATCTCACAGTCTCAGCGCCGTCTGGCCTGTGTGACACAAAAGGACACCATAAAAAGTCCAGTGTTCGCACCAGTGCACTCAAAGATCATATCGGGTACACCATAAAGAAAGGCACCAGCACCAGGCTGTCGCTCACCACAGCCCAATGCAATTATCAGTCAGCAGTGATAATAGAACTCACAGGGAGGTGTAATGGCTTTTAGATTTGCACCTCATCATCATCATCATCCCAGCCAGGGCTACAGGCAAGCCAACTGCATTACCATAAAGAACTATATGTATATAATGTACAGGCTACAGCAACAATCTCCTGGTTTGTTTTTTTTTTTTTTCTCTTTTTCACATTAGATCGATGCTATGCATATAGAATAGTTGCAGTTCACTGTGTCACGCAAGGCAACACACAAGCAAATCATATCTCTCACACTCTCTAATCCACACACAGTGTCCACAGTGATATAATCATCCAGTCTGAATGCATAGGCTTCAGTGTGGTTGGTTGATAAATGCTGAAAACATGGAAAATAAATTGTTCTGTACACAAGATTCTGTGGCACACTAATCTGACCTTGGAGCAGAAAACAGAATTAACACACTCTCACAATGGGCTTATTGTTCAGCCTGTGTTCATTATTTGTTCATTTGCAACACAGTGTATTAACTGTAATGTGGAAAAACAGAAGGAGAACCAGTTTGTCCAAACATAAATTATAATCCATCTTTTCTCTGGAAGGATTACTATTTTTGTTCCTCCTGTCTTTCCTTTCAGTTTCACCATATAATAGGAAATATGCAGACAAAAGGCATGTACACCGCAGCTAAGTGATGCTTTCAAACTCATTCATAATATGCACACAAACGTCATAGATTTTTTAAACAGCAATGACAAAAAAAAAACTATCCATTGCACATATGCTTCGTATAAACTTGTATGAAAGCTCAAACGCTGCTGATAGTCAGCTCTCGGCTCCAGTGGAATGCTTTCACCTCAGATTCAACTCTGAATGAGCCCACACCGGGCCCCACTCCTGCTTGCCCCCCACCCCCACCCAGAACGTCCAAACACACACAGCACGACCAGTGTCTGAGACCCTCGGGGTACAGAAAGACCAGTGTCTAAGAAAACAGCTCATTAATGTGAAAAAAGCCTCAGTAGAGAAAGAACCAAAAATGTAAACTTAAGACAACAGCTTATTAGAGGAAAAAGCACCTGGATAGAAACGATTGGGAACACGAAGCGTACCTTGTTCAGCAATGTATCGGTTTGTTTCTGTAGTAATATCAGCATAGAATGTTCAACTCATACGATATGATTTGTGAGCGAAAACTTAAAACATTTACAGATCTTTAATTTTTTACATTTCACCCAACTGTCATGCAAATACTTACGATTAATGATATTGTCTGTTCAGTTAACCTTATGCCACCACTGTAGTACAAGTCTATTAACAGTATAATTATGCATGTTTTATTATGTGCATTGAATTTTAAAACACATAATAACTGTTCTTCTTTCTCCCTTTGTTTATAAAAATTTAATACGGCAGACATGAAAGCACATACATAAAGCCTAATACTTAAATACTGAACCAAGAGGCAAAATCAAAATAAACCATGTACCAAAAAAGGTCACAGGACTCAAAATATATAACTTCAATGTGCAATATAGTCCATAAGTCCTTGGCTAACATCGGGTTTGTTGGTTTGGTAAAGTAATAATGACCACATATATGCATTTCTCAGTCTCAGTGTTAAGATACAATCGGGATATATGAGAAGTATGTACAGCAGGAAAAACAAAGGTTTCAAGGAAAAAAACAGCCTCTATAAACCAGTAGTAATTAGTGTGACCTCCCTTTGCACTTAACATGTCTTTAACCCTTTTGTTCAGACAATATAAGATTTATTGCATTCATGTTCCGATGTTTTATACCAGGTTCCATTCAGATGTTTTTAAATATTTGTGCTGCTTCTTGTCATGGAGTCACGGGTCACATTAAACAGCGACTTTAACCTTTACAACCCATTTAATTCACATATGCACATATTGCCAGTGTTTTTCAACCCAGCAGAAACAGCAAACCTAAAGGTGGCCTCAGACTTCTGCATACTACTGTACATTCCAGTCCATTACTATGAATCAGTCAAAGGATTTAATACAGTGCAGAAATCATTCTAAATACTTTATCTCACCCTGTCTTTTGGACTTGAATTGAGAGCATTATCATAATTATTTAATGCACTCGCAATATGGTGATTATGTAATTCAGTAATAGTTTAAAAATGTATTGATAGAAAAGACTTATACTTGCTGGCCTCACTGCAGCGAAGAAATTAGTAGCTATGAGGTGGAAACACCCTGATAAGCTGACAATGAACAATTGGATCCTCACATTCTTTGACATTATTTACCTAGAGTTGTCCAATGCGCGTGTGACTGGTGTCAGGGAATCTACGATTGATCTATGGGTCTCAGTGGTGGGGAAACTAAAGGAGCGGATCTAGCCACCTAATCTGCTTGTAGCTTGTAGTTCTGAGGAGCCCAGGGGTGGTGGGAAGGAAGGGGGGGTTTACTTTGTTTTTTGTTTTTTTTTGGGGGGGGGGCACTGTTTGTTTGTTCCTGTTGTTTACTGTTGTGGTGTCTCTTATTTCTCATTCTCTCATTTTTATGCCATTATGTTTTGTATTGTTATTAATATGTACTGCCTTTTTCAAAGTTTGGAAAACAAAACAAAAATTTGATCACAAAAAAAGGTATTGATTTGCAATTAACTGATGACAAGCGATAATGTAATATAAAAAGGTGTAAATCTGAGGTTTTGCTTTTTTTACTGAAACCAACAGTACTGGTGTTTTAACTCTATCCAGAGCTGTAATGTTCCTGTGGAAATTCTCCATTCTCCAAACTCAGAAAATAACAGTCATATATGATGGGTGAAGTCATCAATAAATTCAGATGAATATTTATAAAACCAGGACAGACTTCACAAGTCGATTCTTTAAAAATTTAAGACCAGTGTGGGTGATGATTTGCTTGTCCGTCCCCTGTGAGAGGAGATGTACAGACGGTAAAAATCAACAAGGAACTGATCTTCAGTGAGTCTCCAGATCTTACCCAGGTTTATTTACTTTGTTTGTCTATGCACAAATAAACTCTTCCACATCAGACGCTGCTCAATGTGATCAATTTCTCTTACTCCAATAGAGACTAAAAGAGGGTATTTACTGCAAAATGTTCAGAGCCTTGGATTTCTTGGCTCAATTCCTACCCAAAGCCTGAATTTTTTTTTTTGTTCCAATTGTATTTTTGATGTAACAATACTGTAAATACTGTTATTTTTATGTAATTTGTGACTATTTCACCTCTAAAAACACAGGATTATTCTGCAGAACATGATTGTTCATCTAATCTTATCCCTTTGTTTTGTACATGAAGGAGCCTCTATTTATAACAGTTATCAAAAATAGTGCAAATGTACTACAAAACAATGGAATTCCACTAAAAAGGAGCAACTAGTGTGGAAAAATAGAGCAGGGAAAAGAAGAAAAACAGGGAGAAAGAGACCAAGAAAAACACCCAATAGACTGTGACCATGACCAACAAAGTGCATGTTCTAGTGAAATGCAGTATGATTGCTGCAAGCTGTGAATTATTGGTGGAGATGCTGTAAAGAATGGGAAGGACACTTAAGGATGTAGAAATGTGAAGGAGAATTAAAGACATTTGAGGCAAGAATGGTGGTGATGGTGGTGAAAATGAGGCAGATGGGTGAAAGGAGGTATGTGATAAAAGAAATGAGCAGAGGATATAAAGATGATTTATAATATTAAACTTAAAAAGTGGTGCTTAGGTTATGTTCACTAATGGATTTTTCACTTTTTCTGCATTTAGAAAAAGCAACAACATAACTTTCATGTGACCTGTTCAAGAAGAAAACAAGAAATTCCTGTTGACTACCAGCTTTTAATTCAATATAGATGATAAATTATGGCTTTTAGTGTCCTTGTTGTCTCTGTTAGTAGCTGTTGTGCAGTTAAATTGCAGTTTTGAGCGTGAAACTACTGACTGAGCGAGCTGATATTTAAGAAATTTGTGATAATTTCCATGTCTAGACAAAAACCCTGGGATATAATCTGAGCACCCCTTACTGAGAAATAGTTATTTGTTGTTCTCTCTTTTTCCTTTTTATTGTTACTGATGAATAAATACCACACTCCACTTTTTTGCTCCTATTTCTCCTATATCACATTACTACTCTTACATATAACACCTACCAAACCACTTCTACACACGTCCAGGCGGAAGCGTTAATCTCGTTATTGTTTGTGACATTTACGTGGTAGTTGCAGTTATCTTAGTCATATTGCACAGGAGAAGCAAATTCCTGTGTCCAGTAGCATTATTATTATCAGCTTCCCTGGTCATGTGATTTAAGTTCCAGGCATGTTAGAATGTACAGAGGTACAGTGGAGAGCGGGGGTGACATGCTGCTTTAAGGTTAGTTTCAACACAGCCTTAGGTGTAACAAAATTTTCATATGTAATTCTAGAGAGTTAATTCCACTCAAGCGCTTGCACTTTATGAAAAAAAAATAACTGAAGGGCAACAAAGAAAATGAACTAATGGATTCAGCAAACGTTGACGAAACAGCTCCGAGCACAACACAGACTCCAACACAAACTTCAAAAAGAACACGAGCATGCGCAAATTAAATATTGCACTTTTACTGTAACGTAAAATGTGTTTTTAATCACTGAATGCAAACCCCTTCTGTATTTTTCTTTCATACATTTTGGTCTGAGTCTGCAGCTTAGCAAATACATGCAACCCGACTTTTATCGGCCCTTGCCACATCTCCTCTGACACCGGTGGACTCTGCATGATTAGTAGTCCTGAGGGTTAGAATACGCTCTCTCAGACTGTAATACACTCTGAGAGAGCATATTCTAAGTGTTAAGCATGGCTGAACATCAGCATTACTTGGCAAAAAATTTGAAGACTCTACAACCAAAACACACGCTGAAACAGATTCATTCTTTGCAATATAAATTATGTCATCTGACCCTGGAGAACCAATTTGTAGCCAGATAATGAGCACAAGCAGGGTGTCTCTTTGTCCCTATCATTTGGGAAGCAAAAAAAGAAAAAACATTCCACATCTTGCATATTCATTTAAGGGCTTGGTGTTTCACATCGCTGACACAAAGTGTTAGAGCATGTGGGAACTGCAGCTGTGTGGCTGGTGAATATTCACAGACTAAACCCCTTGTCGTATCTCAGCTGGATTCTAATTACAGGATGGTGCACTGAAGCTGGTCCTGTGTGGTGAATGATGCAAAGCTCAGGACTTGAAAACCAGCTACGGTACACACAATTCAGAAGTTAGCCCAAACGCTTTAGCTACGGCAGGGGTGTCAAACATGAGGCCCATGGGCCAAAAGCGGTCCGCCAAAGGTTTCAATCAGCGGGATAAATTTGCAAAGTGCAAAAATTACATTGAAGACATTAACAGTCAGGGGTACTGAACTCATTTTAGTTCAGGTTCCTCATACACACCAATATGATTTAAAGTAAAATAATACCATAATAATCTACAAATAATCCAATTATCTGTCTTTGTGCAAAAAAAGCAACATTAAATTATGAAAATATTTACATTTACAGACTAACCTTTAACGATAAAATGTCAATAACCTGAACAAATATGAACAACCTGAAATGTCTAAAGAAAATGAAGTCCAATTTTATCAAATTTCTGCCTCTTACTAATTGTTTTGTGACTGTAGATCCGACCCACAATGCTTATGTATAAATGATAAATTGAGGCATAATACTGTTAAAATTACACTTATTTTTCTTAAAGAATTTCTTTTTTTTTTCAGGTTATTCAAATCTATTTTGTTTGGATAATTTGTAAATGTAAATATTTTCATCATTTAATGTTACTTTTTAACACTAAAACAAAAATAAATATTTAGAGTTGTCATTATTTAAAGGTTATTATGTTGTTAATTTACTGGTCCGGCCCCCTTGAGATTAAATTGGGCTGAAAGTGGCACCTGAATGAAAATGAGTTTGACAGCCCTGAGATATGGCATTAATGTATTTTAACAATGGGTTTTGAACATGTATATTTAAGCAGCTCATAGTGAATAACTGTGTATTTGTTCTATAAAAGATTAAAAGCAATTATTAGAGCTGTTATCATGCCTTTACATAGATGGCATTGATCAAACTGTCATGTCTCCATAGTCTTTCTAAATGTAGACACACACAGACACACTCTAACGTTTCTCTGATGCGTCCGCCGCTTTGCTGACCTATTGGGAAACCTATTTCCCAATGCTAAGTGAGAGACAATAACATGTAAAGTACACCAAGACACCTATAATTAGGATGAATGGTTGCACTCTTGAGCACTAGAAACGTCATTACCTGCTCAAACCAAACATGATTAACAACATAGTAGAAGATGATTCATTGACATGAAACAACGCTGCTTTTTCGCAAACCCAATTTGCCAGTCATATATCTAATCAGCAGCTGCCAGAGTTCAATATACAGAAAACAGAAACATGACATTGGCTCATTTCCAGATCTAGTGTTAATTAGTCAACTGTGAAATGCTGCATTCCTTTGCAACAACCTTGTTTTGCTTTTACCAGATGACTTGTTTAATTGCCTCTTATGTGTTTTTGCAGAGAAGAAGGGACTCATATTTCCCCCAAGTGTACTGGGTGAAGTGCTATCGATGCGCTCGCTGGATGTGAGAGTGCTGGATCACATTTTCACTACCTGAAGCTCAATAGTTCCAGCAGACACTGAGATATTAATGACACCCATGTGTACCATGCTGTCTAACACATGGCTTCCAAGAGACACAAGTCAAGGCCTGTGGTTTCTGTTGTTCCAACTTAGCAATAATGCAAAGAGGACTTTTCCAGTCCCTGTCACAGTCTGTAGTTAACAGATCTTTAAATCTTTTTTCTCTTGGCTATTGCAGCAGTAATATCAAGAGAAGTATACCTCTTCAGACATAGTGTTCTTTGTTCTAAAGGCACAGAAGGTGCACACAGCCAAAATATTAAGGCAGAAAACCATTTGCTTTTAGTAATTAAGTGTTGGAACACAAATAAGAAAAAAACAATTCAATAGAGTGCGCGCATAATCTCAGCCAAAGAGGGGCTATTCAATCACTTCTCCTTCCACTCTCTGACACATCCATTCATCCATTGCCCATTTAGTTTGTGCTGTCCCACCAACACCCACAAAGCATTAGTGCATTTCCAAACATAGTGCACTTGGTGAAACTGTCATACATAGTGGCTCTTTTTTAAAAGTATGAAAAATATTCAGCGTAAAAAGGCAAAAATCTTCTGTACCGCTCAGCAACACAAATGAAAATTTAAGAAAAATTGCTATATTTGCCATTTTATTGCTACATTTTTTTATATATACAATTCATATGTTTCGCTCCTCTGGACCCAGATTAACAAAAATACAGTACAGTACTCTTAAACAACCATTAGGTTTGTACTTTTACCATGTCATAATGACCAAACGTGCATTTCTGGAACTGCAATTGGAATAAACAGGAAATATATTTTTTAACCAGTTAAAAAAACTGTCTGTACAAACTAAAATGCCTTTGCGCTTAATATGTCTTAATCTGTTTTGACAAAATGAGATTTAATTAAATAATTTTCACCAGGTTTGATTCAAGACATGTCATTATTATCAGTATTATTATAAAACATGCTGTTTACGACCCTGCAAAACCAATAAAACTTAATGGTCTAAGACTTTTGCACTGTACTGTACATTAAAAATTGCCACATTGTCCACATTTTTTTCCTGCATCTTCCACCAGTGAAATAATGGTGAATTGGATCCACTTGGCCCAGTATTAAAATACTAATCAGATATGACACGATATTGTCAGCAACTGCAGAAGTCCATTGATTGCCAATTGTAGATGCATGAAATACACAATTAAGATGCAAATTATAAACAAGCAAATGTGTGACTGACAAACTTCCCCACTGTCAATACATTATGTATGAAAGTCATTTTATTTTACATTTTCATCTTGTGTCCTTCAGTTCATTTTCATTTCATTATTTTTGTCATCCTGTGTCTTTTAAATCCTTTTCCTCTTGGGCCTTTCATGTAATTTTCATGTTGTTGCATCTTTTACATAATTATCATCTTTTTCCATCATACATTTTAGGTCTTTTAAGGCATGTCCTCTACATTTCACATGGCTTTGGTGAGGCCAACATTCAGGAACTCACCTTTTATAATTACAAAAACTGAATTCACATATAGGTGGGACCTTTCTGTGTGGAGTTTGCATGTTCTCCCCATGTCTGTGTGGGTTCTCTCCAGGTACTCCGGCTTCCTCCCACCATCTAAAGACATGCACTGATAGGTTAACTGGTTAATCTAAATTGCAGATAGGTGTGAATGTGACAGTGATTGGTTGCTTGTCTCTATATGTCAGCCCTGCGATGAACTGGCGACTCATCCAGGGTGTACCCCACCTTCGCACATAAGTACTGGGATAGGCTCCAGCGAACCCCTAGTGAGGATAAAGCAGGTTCAGATAATGAATGAATATATGAATGAATGAATGAACGAATGAATGAATGAATGAATGAATTCACATGTATTGTTATATATTTTAGTCTGACAATTACCAAGTAAACAAAAACATTTCTGTGACCCATTTCACCTCCTGACCATGGGTTTGGGAAAAGCAGCTTCAAAGATAGCCATTGTGGTAGAAACCTTTTCAGTGAGGAAATGATGACAGCAAGAAGGTTGTTAATGCTACAGTTATTCATTACTGAAACAACCAGTAAGAATCAGCTGTACTGATCAACAATAATCATCGATCAGAATTACAAGAACCAACATACTGTACTGCAGACAGGGTTCAATCTTCCTAAAGACTGAATAACGAGAGTCTAAAGACACCAGATTGTATACAGTCACAGTTACGTATGCACACAGTTCATACACAGGTTACTGAACTCAGAGTCAAGATATTGCACACAACAGATGTTTACATTGTTTGCTTTTGGAGCTTGCTGTTGGAACTCATTATTGAGTTGTCCTGTTCTTTAGGTTCAGCATGGACAAAGTCCTAAACTGTGAAACAGAGATATATCAAAAACAAGAGTAAAAGAAGAATTCAATAATTTTCCTCCACAGCCATCACTCACTAATTACACTCTAATTAAGACCCCAAACAAACTAAAACCAGTGAAATGTGTCATAGAGCAAAAAATGTATGAAAATCACTGAAATTCTAATGTTTTTACCCTATAAGATTTACAGACACACATGGTGCAGGGAACAGGATTGCAAATGAAAAACTCTTTGAGTCATAGCCTAAATGTCTGAACCTTTGCCTTCTTTTGATGCACTGCTTTGTGCACTTCTTCAATCTCCTTTTTTGTCTTCCCGACTTCTCGTCCTGTCTTTTCACTTCTGCTTCTTGGCCATTTGCAACTGAATATTTGCTTAATCTCTGTTTTACCCCCTGTAAACAGTCAGACGTGTCATCTCTTCTGAAAAGAACTATCACGCCTCTGATATTGTTGATCTCTTTTCATGTACTTTCTTTTCAAAATCAGATCAAAGTTGACCTGAAACACGCAGATGTTACTCATCAAGCAAAGTAAGATTGTCTGCACCCCTGGGGCTGTAGCTGCAACTAACTTATAAAACCTTCCATCACAGTATATGTGACCACTAGGAAAAGTAAAGTCACAATCAGTTAAATGTGCTTATCCTTATTTGTTGCACATATTTCTCATCTGTAGTATAGAGTTAGCTTTTTGTATATTTCAGTAGTTTTTGTAGTACTTTAGTAGTACATGTATATTTAATATTTTATCTTGTAGCTTTTGTATATTGCCTACATTTTTCTGTATTTTGTGTAATATTTGTTATACAGTCCTTTTTTAAACTAACTGTTTTTGCTGCTAAACAGAACAGAGTTGCTAAACAAATTTTCATTGTTCCTGTGACAATAAAGATTTACTCTATTCTATTCTGATGTTTTATTCTATTCTATTCCATTATGTTCTATTCTATTCTATTCTGTTCTGTTCTATTCTATTCTATTCTCTAAGTCTTCAAATATTACACAAACATGCACCGGTTTGTTCAATTTTGGCAGATATAAATTGAATGAAACATATGTTTTAAAAAAATCTGTTAAGAACATGACAACCTTCAAAAATCTGAAAAAAATTCCAATATTCTAAATTTTAAAAAAAAGCATTTAGTACCTGTGGAAATATTAATGAAAAAGACATACATAACGTTTAAATTTCCTTCATCCATTTTCTCAGAGAAACAGAGGTGATCATATAATACAGAATACTGACAAAATCATCTGGATATAAAGACTCACCAGAATAACTGTGTACAAATGTGTAGCCACTAGCCTCTACCCAAATATTTATAATAGTCTGGTCTGAAGATGTATCTAGTCTACAATGAAACATTTAGCAGGTTTTATAAGATTGCATATTCATGGTTTTCTGAAAATGGCCTTCATCGTTAAGGGATTTACCTGAACAAGCCTATGAGTTTCAAAGAGCCACGAGCAGTTTGGCTCTAAATTGGCTCATCTGGGATTTGAACTCCAACTCTACATACTGAATCCTTTCTATACCTACCAAGAAAAAGTTTAAACAAATGACTGCATGTGAACCAAAAAACTCAATAGGTATGTGTCTGGATGATGTAGCACAAACCCACAAACCTCTTTTTTTTTTTATCTCTCAGAGTGAAACATATACTTCTTTTATAGTAGAGAATATCTGAAGTCGAGAGCAATTATTTTCAGCAGCTCCGTCATTGAAAATCTAACATAGGTAGGATGTTTAAAAATGTAAAAAAATTATATTTGAGCCATTGCTGGAGGCGAAAAATGTGCAGTACAATGGTCTGAGTGTGATGCCATCCAGTCACCACTGATGACATCCTTAAAAGAAGTGATAAAATCTTTTCATCATCTTACCCCTCATATAAATTCTTCCTCTTCCTACTTGACTTCATCAGTCTTGAAAAGATGTGCATTTTATGTTAGAGAGTGGTTTTGTGGAATAGAATGAAACAAAATATCAAACGGTGTGAAAACATCACAAAATTTAAGAAGATGTATAAAAACCTTATATTCCAGAGATATAGTAACAATGAACGGGTACAAAACAGTAATAGTTACTGATGGTATGTCATCATTTGTTCTCTTTTTTTCAGTAATTTTACAAATGATCTATTCCTTTTTATAGACTGTATAGATTAGCTAATTAACTGAGTCTTGTAAATCTGGAGAAAGACAACATAATTTCGGTTTCTTCCTACTCCATTTTGGATATAAAGTGTTGTTAAAGAATCACAATGAAATAGTTGTACATTGTGTGACATTTTTTTCCTTTTTTGGTTTACTTATTGCCTTCAGTATTTTGGAGTGTTCTGTTTAAATATCTAATTTATTTCTGCCTTTTATTCACCTTTATATTTTATTCCTATTTATGTTCAAAATAAACTCTGTCATTATCATTATCTCACTTTACACTTACAGGGTTACACATATGTTACCAATGGCTAATGTGAAATGTTCCCGCTGAAAGGTATTCATTTTTCTCTACTCAGATTTTCCAGTTGAGACGTTGAGAAGCCAACCTTCCAACTGCTCACCCACTTCACACTTTCAAATCATCCACCCTCTGGTTGGACCAACAGGAAGCCAGCTGGGTGGGTTATACAATGATCTTCAGCGGTGTTGGTAATGTGACGAAGCTTCTGTTTCTCTCAGCTAATGATAACCACGAAGATGCATTGTTGGGTTGTTGTGAATAATTCTTGCACCTAACATGTGTCACTATGTATTTGGTCGGTCATTCATTTATTCAGTTGTGCTAATGTTTTCTAATGGGTTGTACTAGTGTAGCAACAAGAACGTAAAAGGTGGAGACATGATAGACAGATGCAAATGGCATTCACAAAAGGAGTTCAAGAGGCTCCTTAATGTTGCATTAGGTTGTTTTACTTTTAACCAGAGAAATATGACACTGTATTCATATATCCTTGTGGTCTGCCTATGCAATATTGATGAGAGAACAATAGGGCTTAGTAATATCAAGAGTAATGGCAGGAAATGGAGCATATTGCTACTGACAAGCAAGGGCATGCTGATAACAAAATGGACTCACCAGGCGCTGCCATGTTCGCCACCGTTACCCTCTACCTCACAGCTCACCACCTCATTACCCAAACAGTTCATTAAGACCTGTTGAACTGTTCAAAAACAATGTCTTTTTGAAATTGCATATTTTAAAATGTGACACTAATGAGCAAGCGGATCCACTTGAACCAAAAGACAAGCGGTAATTGTTATGCAGGTCAAGACTGTGACAGTGCATAGTAATAGCTGTTTATTGCAGCTCTCTTTGACTCTCCCCCTACAGCGTGAGATCAAGCCTCTTCTGGAAAATCTGAGGCACACTTCAGGTTAGAATGCACTGACCTGTGGAGCTTCTTCTGAGAGCTTTTGCAATCACACATATGAGTGCACACATACACGCTAAGATCTACTCAGGCATTCATGCTTGGGAGGAGTGATACAACATAAATATTAAACAATCTTTTAGTCAGTATGACAACTCTCATTATAGAGTACAATTCCTTTCCACCTTTTCTTGGACTGTTATAATGGCCAGACAACTAGGTGAAACATGATTTAATGTTATGCAATGCAGTCAAACTTTCAAACACATGAGTGCAGCTCATTCTCATAATACATTATTCTACCAAATGATTTATGGCTGAAATGTTCTAATAGCTGCAGGACTTACTTAACTGAACAAGAGGAAATTTGAGCTGTGGCATTATCACAATTTGCAGCATTTATATTTAGGAAATGTCCTACTACCTGTCAGCTATAGCAGAGTTGTTCAGGTACCTAGCATATACAACCCCCACTTTAATTCCATGTTTTATGGGATTATTTTTGTCTAGTTATCCGTATAACAAAAGGAACACTGAGAAACTGCATGCTGTACAATATTGTCAGCATACTAAGGTTAACTTGCTTAATTATCCCTATAGGGAATTTAGGTCTCTGCACTTTACCCATTTTAATATACACAGCACCAAGCATTAGCATTATCAATTAGCATTAACGCATTAGGAGCACTGAGCTGCCACAGGACCAACTCCAGCTCTTTATCATTGCTGTGGTCAGGGGCACCGACAGGAGAATTAACCTATATGTAGCTGTTTTCACTAGTGGACATACAGTACAAAATAGCTGTAACAAGTGGTTCGTACTTTGAGACTGATTGTTAAACAAATACAATATACAAAGTAGCTGTCAGTGAAAGCAGAGTTTAACAGTTGATCTTGTACACACGCCAGGATGTTCAAACCAACAATTACACACATGGAGAATCAGACCCACTCGCTGGCAAGAGGCAGTGCTCACCCCTTTCCTTCCACCAGCATTCAGTCAGATGAACATAATCTGTAGGAGGATGTCATGCACAACAGTGTTAAGTGAAAACTCTTCAGTTCCTTGACATATGAAGTGCAAACTCTACACCCCAGACAAGTCAAGACTCAACCAGAAACCAGAAAACGAAGGCTGTACATTTTCTAACTCAAGAAAAAGACACCTTCGACCTAGACATGACAAAAATGCAAACCTGAACCCGAGTCACTACAGGAATATGTCATTAGTTCCTACTCTCAGGTGTGACTCATGGCAGCTTTTTATGAATAAGGGTCCCTGTCTATAGGAGGAGAAATACCCATGAAAATGGACAAAAATCACTATTGCATTTATGTTTTGAAAATGCATGGCTTTTTGGTAAGTTTCAGGCACAAACCAATTTCAAGAGGGTTAGAAAAAGATTATGACTGAAGTTAAAATGAAAACTAGTGTTAGATGAAGACATTCATCATGGTACATGAACAAACACAAAGTCTTCAGACTTATACTCATGTTTTCATCAAGAGGACAGGCTTACCAATACAGGATTACCCAGAAGATATTTTCTAAGTATTTCCTGCTCTGGAAAACGTGCTTTTTGTCTGGCTATGCACAGTGCCTTGAACTAGAAAACCGAGGCTTTTGTGTCACTATGTTGAAACTAATGTCAGTCGACACACTGGTTTTAAAAACCCCAGGCTGTAAAAATGTCTTGAAAATGTTTCTTTTGGTTGTAAGGAGAAAGACAAGCAAATGCAAAGTTTTACACTAATTACTGTTTAATGTGTGGATTTTCATCCCATTTACTGTTTTCAAACAAATTTTTTAATCAGTCAAAACAGTTCAATTAATTAATCCCTGTCCAAGAAAATTACTCTACAATGAATGACAATTAACAAAAAGGGGGAAAAAAGATAATTAGGACATTTTTCATTAATAATAAATACATAATTCCTATGTAGGTAAAAACTGTTCAAATACATTGTTAACATGCTTTACAGGATGGCTAATTACAATGGCTAACTTAATTCTTTATAAGCACGTGGCAGAAAACATTTCATTTCAGAGCTGAAGCTGTAGTTCAGTCCGCTCAGTAATTAAAAGCCCAGTATCATCTCTATGGAGTGTATTTGCACAATGATGGGCATTTTTTGATGGTGATGCTCTGAAAACAACATTGTTGTCCACAATGCAGAAACTACTAGCTACATCTGTACAACAAGCATCATCTGTCCAGGCTTTGAAAGAGGTTAAAAGGCACTATTTCAGGACCTTGAGGTCCACCGCTAACAGCAATTGTGAAGTGCAACAAATAATGAACCAGCTTTGGCTTAAGTGTGTTAGGTTATAATAAAATGGTTAAAAGCAGAGTAATACATTGAGGAGAATGAAAAACAAGGTAATTACAGTGAGAGACGTCTCCACAAGGCCGAGATGAAACAAGAGAAAACTACACCATCTGAGTAGGTGAAGTGAATTTTTCACAAAACATCATGAAAAAAGCAACAACCAACTTATGACTGAGTCAAGAGAAACAGAAATGACAGATGAATGAGTCACTTGTCAGATCCACACCGTTGCCTACATAAGGTATGTGGTTGTTGTAACTCCACTACTATGTTCTCCTCCGATAAACAACAGCCCTAGTGCGTATGTGCCTACGTTTCCTGAGTAAGCAGGAGTTCAGTGGCAGAGTGAGGGTGCAGCGGCAGTATTTTAGCTAGGTCCACTCCGCTGCCACCTCCAATCTCCTGATTTGTAACCTAAACCTGGCACATCTATTGCAACTGTCAGTCTGGCATTAGCACAAAATTACTTTCCAATATTAAAAGAGAAATGCTGCAGTGGCCACAGTTCTAGCATCACATAAACACAGGGTTTTTTTCATAAATGACAAATATACCCAAATTAAAAATACTAGCACATGAGTAAAGGGCAATGGCCGTATAAAGAATCGCATCTCAAACACACACACACACGCACATTTTTAAGCCCTAACTGCACCAGTAAATACATAACAACCTAAAAAACTTGTTTGATGATGACTATACAGCCCTAAAGAGATTGAAAGAACATGAACTTTTTGGAAGATTTAACCGACAAAGTTGCAGGTCAGCATCTTACTTTATAGAAGAAGCCCTTGAATCTGGATATTTCATTTGGAGCTTTAAGTGAGTGTGACCTGTTTGCGCACACACACACACACACACACACACACACACACACACCAATATACACATTTAATACTGAATACAGCCATAAATTAGACAGACTGAATGAATATGCTTCCTGTACCTTTCTGCAGTCTGCACACACAGAACTAGGCCGGGGTGAACTGTGCACTCAGCAATCTATAAGTGATTTCTGATGCTTTTAAATTCCTTCACCAGTTCCGCTGCTGGTTAAAAAAAATCCATCACAGGGGAATAAGGAGAAAAATACTGAGAGGCTGGTGAAACTTGACATGAAAAGATAATGAGGAGAATCAGGGTAAGTGAAGTTTAAATGTATGTACATATCATTTTTGCATCAATGACACATTGTTATTAAAACATCAGATTTCAGAGTACGGATGGGTAAGGTTCAGTAATAAGGAACTGGAGTAAAGAACAACAATGTTGAAATACGTCTGTCTTCTGTTGGGGGGTTATGAACCTTGACGTATTTTTTTCAACATTCAGCTGACTGTGTTTAATTATACTTTAAAGGGTTTTATTTTTAGCACTGATGGATGAGGCACATACAGACTAGCCCTTTTCAAAACAAAAGAAATCATTTAGAGCTTCAGTAGTGGAAACCAGGTGAAAAAACACCCCCTCATGCAGCTATCTCCTCTCTGGCCTAAGCATAGGAATCTTCCGTGTTGCTGTTGAAAAGTAAAGAAAAGGGGGATGGAAGTGGGATGTCTACCATGGAGTCTGTACAGTAGGCTGGCCAGTTATCCATCACCCATTTTTTATCTTCTCCCTGAAAAAAATGCCACAGTTTTCTGCCATTGCCCAGGTTTTCTAAAAACAAGGATATCCCTTTTCCACCAAAATGGAGCCAAATAAAACCCAAACCTAATGAAAAAAATTGATTTTCCAAACCAAAGTGTAAACAATTGTTGTCTGGCCATCTTCTAAAAGCTGAAATGACAAGATGGAGACGACAAAAAAAATGTAAGCAGTATGTCTGAGAAACTGGTATAAAAAAGAATGTGTAATAATCACTGAAAAGCCCAGTACTTGGTCACGATAAAACCATCTACTGTGTTTATGTACTAGCTAGTAGCACAAAAAAGGGTAAGCAGACTGGTTTGAATGAAAGAACACATAATAAACAAACAGCTGTCAAGAAATGAAGCTGGGTGCTCTGGTGTTATGGCCCATTATGTATTATGCACCGCCATCTGTTAATGACACATCCTTGATTACAATAGTTGCACTCAAAATCAGTGGAACCATTTTCAAGGTTCAAAGGATGCTGAACAGAGCTGGGTTCAAGAAAAATAACTCATTTTTTTACAACACTGCAATGTCGGCCACTTCACCGAATCACTGATGACTGATTAGCTTAAGCTTTGACCATGTGTTCCCCTGTGAGCCAACTGTATCAGGTTTCCAAAGTCAGTGAATGTTCTCCTAATGTTTACAACAGCTGGGGTTCAGCAAAGTGAATTTCTTAGTGAAACGAGAGACTAGGGACAAGTTTGGTGAGTTTGGTACTTTTTAACCTTGGTTTTGACACTATAAAGATAAAAGAAAACATAAAAATGTCAATGGTCAGTGATTCAGCTACATGATAGACTGTAGAAATGCCATAAATAGGTCTTGTCTTGTCACTTATTTCACAAAATTATCATTTATTTGATGTTAGATCATACAAGGTGGCATTACGATGTGCTAGTCTATGGATTAAGATATTAAAGATCAACACAAGGGTTGTCTGATTGTTATAAAAACAACAGAGTTCACAGTTTTCAGTCAAACAGCTGTTTACTCAGTGACCTCTGTGTTTTCTCCCATTAGACCCCATTCAAACAGATCAGACTCTGCTCTCCCAAAGACCCCCAAGGCCAAGACATGTTTACACTCAGACACTGACATTCCTCATCAGGAGGAGATACAGTCTCCCTTCCTCTTAGACCTTTAACCCATAAAGACCCAAACAGCCGACGACAACCAAAGCATCTACTAATCTAAAATATTCAATACCTGTTGATCCACTAATCCAATCAAAACATGTAAATAACGTGTAAAATGCAGTCTGACATCTTTTCATGGTCATCAGGTATGACCCCTTTGGACGTTCAGAGGCTCCATAGAGAACGTGGAAACACTGTCATCTTCTACAACATTGACTCATCAGTAAAACCCATGGAGTTTGATCAATGACAGTTAATGGAGACACTGTTTATGTTCAATTAATGACATATTTTCCAGAAAAAGCCCCTTTTTCTTCAGTTTTCTCTGTTTTTGACATAACCCTCAATTTAATAACCCTCACCTTTAATTTGAGCTTTTTCATGGTCATCTACATAATCAATGAATTAAATATAGTAAAAGACCAGATTTTCGATGAAAGAAAGCAAAATAAAGAGGATAATATTATAATAAATGGTGATTAATCGCTTAAGAAAGGTTAAAAGAGAAAAATAGAGAAAAATACATTTGGGAACTGACACAAAAGTAGCACTGAGTCTTTCTGAGTTAATATCAACATGGTGAAAGGTTATTATGGATTTTTTTTATTTTTTTGACGCCCCCCAAAATTTTGCCTGCTGAAACTTTAAGAATTCAGTTTGAAATACAGCCTAAAAATAGCACCTAACTCGTCTTATTTGTGAGGATTTCTGATTGTTGCCTTTTCTTAAAGCTTGAACTTGTCACTTGTCAGGCAAAAAAAGTCACCAATATTCCTAGTGCTGCAATTTCACAAGGTTTCAACTCTAAAATACTGACAACCTGAGCTGTACACTGTGGCTGAGTCGTTGCCTTCTGGCCCTGTTGAGTGATAAGATGATAAAGAGGACGCGCAGAGGCTGTTTGAGCATTGAGTGACAAGTTTTCCACCATGAAGAGATGCAACACATCTTTTATTAATTGAGATGACAACTGTTGACTGACTGACTCACTCTGTCACTCGTGAACTGGGGCGGCTAAGAAGTGTAGGTGCCACAAAAAACATCAAAACCCAATCATTGCTCTACTTCTGAACCAAGAAATCACAGATGTATTCAACAAACAGTATCAAAACAATGCGAGATAAGGACTTACTATGAGGACACTGTTGTCATGCTTAACCGTGGCTGCTTAATTACCTTCCTCTCCATCTTTTCTCTTTTAACTTTGATAGTTTCTTCTAAATGAGGCTTTTGTTGCTCTCAATCTTGGCTACGCTATCATAACACTCCATGAGACACTTGACGAGATAGTTAATTAACTCCTGTGTACTAAAAAAAAAACCATTATTCCATTTTGTCTTTATAAACATATTTCTATAGCAGCGGCAGTACTACTAGTAGCAGTAGTCCTCCAAGCCATTAATTACAGGTTTTCATTGTCAGTATCAAAACAAACACCTCTACAGCACTCTACAGCAACCCTGGTGCTATGGCAACTGTTTAATTGCAGGATTACTTTATGATTAAAAAGAACAAGTATGCAGCAGATGCAGAACAGCTCCAGGCTCAGTATATCTACGTAAAACCATCAACCACCAACTCATCTATTTTTGAAAAACACAACATTGAGTTGAAAACTATTATACGTGAAGTAAATGGTTTGTTTTTCTCATTGCGAAAAAAAACTCAACCAACAAATTATTCCTTAAATCAAACACAAAAACACATATTTAGAAGGAAGTTGACAGCACATTTTTTCAGGTGGTGGATGCACCCAAGAGACGATTGGGAGGAAAAAAAAACAAAAAAAACAATCAAGACAATCGCTGGTAAGATAAAAACAGAACATTCCATGGGGACCTTGTGGTGTTCCGTCAGCTTTATTCACTCTTTTTTCCTTCTAGAAGACAAGATACGGATGCTGTCATCTTCTGCTTCAGCATCTCGAGATAAGATAAAGGGATCTCTATCTGACCCTTCTGTCACTCAACTACAGTTACAAAAAAGATGTCATGCAATAATAGAAAACAGCCTATACTCTTACTTACACTCATCAATCATCTGCTGTAATTATGAGCATCAACTCGAAATGTCAAAACCATTAATCACATTTTCCAGAAATGTTTCTTTAATGAATTCAAAGGTGCTAATTAACTGGATGACAAAAGATGTACCAACTGCGCTGTATTGAGGCAATTCCAACAGGCTTCCCATAAAAAAAAAAAAAAAAATTAATTTAAAAAAAAAAATTGCAATCCTGATGGAAAAAACAAGAGGGGGGAAAAAGCCGGTACCACTAATATGACTCTGGATGGTAATTAGTTTACTAATGCAGCTGTGCACCACCTGCCAGAAGTCTGTGAGTGATCACCAAGTCTTTTCTACAGAATCTAAACTGTACATACGCTGTTTGTGCATTGGAGTGGAGCAAAATGAGAGCTCTACACACATTGTGCATGCAGGCAGGACCTCAGCACCCAGAGCTCCAAATACCCTGCTTCTCATTCAGCCGGTGCAGCGCTAGTCTCACTGGTCTCCCTCTGTGTCTATCAATCCCCACCTTTTTCTTCACTTCTTTCTGTTCCCACTGGCACCCCACCACCACTAACCCTAAGCCAAACAGTGAATCCCCCGCTGGCGCACACACTGACGTTCTTATTTCAGGACAGTTTCCTGCCCCCACCCCC